>ONZQ02000001.1:2215750-2304346 GCA_900312665.1 Cephalotrichum gorgonifer
GGCCTCGAGGCGACGGGTTGAGAGTCGCTCGGTGAGCTGGCTGCTGGCGGGGAGAATAAATCGAAGTTTCCTGGTTCTATCGGGTGGCCATTGTTTTGGTCCTTGGGGGCACTAGCAAAGGAGGCCGGGGATGGGGATGAGGTTGAGGTTGAGCTGGAACGGCACGACCGGAACCTAATTTGTGGTGGGTGCGCGGCTGAGAGGAATTATTGGCTGTACTGTGCTGACAGCAGGAACAACTATTTTTAGTGTGAAATTCATCCTTTCCATGTGGCTGATGGCGGGTTGGATGACGTCGACGTTCGTCTTGGGGCTGAGAGTGCGCATGCAACCAGGGATTGGCTTCCTCCAGTGTTTGAAATTGTACGAGTAATAATTCGAACTGTCTACACGGATGTATCTGGTACACCGTACATCCCCCGATCGCGGTGTGGTAATGATGGTAAACTACTCCCAAGATCTCCATGGCCAAACGCCCCGGAAACCTACGACTTAGAGCAACCTCACCAGGCCACGGCGAAAGCCTCCGACGACTCCGTGCCCCCCACCCTCTTTCGATCAAGTTGGGAATAATTTATTTCGTCCTGCTTGGCTTGCTGTGGATATCTCTCTAATTTATCCTCTCGACCTTCAGACCCTGCTTCTGTCCCCCTTCTTAACTCACGAGTCGCCGGCTACCGCTCGGGCCCTTGGGGGGCTCCCGGACCAGAAGCTTGACCTTACCCTCACCGATCTCCACCCCCTGACTGAGAATGCCAGACTCCTCCTTCTGCGCCGCGGACGCGCCCACCGAGACCGGTACACCCTCCCTCGCCATTGACTTGTCCCAGCTCCTCGCGTCGATACCCAGAATACCGCCCATGTTATTCTTGTCTCCTGGCACTGAGAACTCCCTGAAGGCATAGCGCCACTCATTGAGGAAGTTCCGTACCGCCTTCCCCACCTTATCCTTCCCGTTCTTGCTATGGTTGCCTGTTCCTGTGATGGCGAATACCGGCCTGGACTCCTGGCTATTCTCTAGCAGCGCCTTCTCGAGGTACCCGACTGCCTCCTCAGGATGGAGGCCATGCAAGTCAACGTAGATCTCGGGGAAATCTGACGGGTTCTGCTTGTTGCGCTGTTCGTAGAGTTCTCGTGCGGCCTCCCTGTGAGCTTTCCTCATCAGATCATTCTCACTCTGGCCACGGAGGCTGAGAGCCTTGGCCGCGCGAGCATCATTCCGATTCCAAGCTTGTGCCGCGCTGTGATGGGGCCGGCGGTTAGCATAAGCTCTACTTCACCACGCTCTCGAGGTGCTGGATGGGGTCGTCACTAATGTACCTTTGAAGGAATTTGTTACGGAGACCACCGTGCTTGATGGCCTCCTGGCGCGCCTTGAGATACGCCTTGTTCGCCCGCTCACCCGTCTCGAGCCAGGGGATAAGCTTCGGGCTTGGGATTGCTTGAGCAGCCACGCTATTCTCTCCGGTCTTGCTTCCGGTGCTGCCGTTCCGACCCGGCCGCTTATCTCCCCGCGGAGACGGAGATGGAGATGGCGCCATCTTCACAATATCGGCAAGGGAGCCCGGCACAAAAGCTTCCTTGTGTCCATGTCCACCTCTTTTGCCATGGTGTTTCTTACCTGGCTTTCCAGCGCCGAGGGTAGGGAAGGCTTCGTTGTCGTCGAGAGCGGGAGCTTGATCCTTTGACTGGTGTCGACTTCCGGGACGTGATCTAGGTCGGCTGTCTCCGCCATGGAAGGGGCGGAGACCTGGCGATTGCGAGAGCCCAAAACTAGGACTCCCCGAGAAGGGGGGATATCCATCCTGGCTGGCACCGTGAAGGGTAGGGAACGAGCTATAGTCTTGAACGTACAGATTGGCACTATTCGAAGGGGGGGTGTGATTGCCGTCGAGAGAAAGGTTGGCAACTAGTTGGGCAGGGTCGTGCGAGAAGACGCATGTGTCACCCGCCAAGCAGTTGCCCATCATCCAATACCTAGGAGACTCCCCGTTAGTAACCGCTTCTCCTCTCACCTAGGGTCTGCCCTGTGTCTACATACTTGCACAAGTGGCTACTGAGATCGTGGCTAAAGCGGCAGTCGGAGCGCAGGCACTGGCCGCTGGACAGGTAGAATTTGCATATGATTCCCGACTTCTGATCTGGGTTTACCGGCGTGGAGGGGCGTGGTTGAGGCGTGGCTGATCTCCCCACCAATATTTTCTTAGGTTCCTCCGGAGATCCTGTAAGCGGGTTAACACCCCGTGCCTGGTTATCCATGATCGAGACGACAGTAGCACTGAGGTCAAACCCGTGGGCCGCCAAGGCTGTCTCGATCTCGTCGTCAGTCCTTGACTGTCCAAGGATAGTGCGGAGCATGTCGTATGGGGTCATATCCGTCTGCTGGGCCGACGCTGAGGAGGAGAACTCGGGCGCCGCTGCATTGAGGCCGCTCGGCATAGGGTAGGAAGTAGTAAGGCTAGCACCACCATCGTCGTTGACTAACCAGTCCACGTTCTCGGTAGGGTATTCGCCGTTGATTTCTTGAGCCGGAGTGGTATCGTTGGCGAACTCGTACGCGTTCAGATTCGGGCTGTGCGGTATGACCGGCGTAGCGAAATTGAGCCGAGGAGATGGCCTCGGCGACGAGAACGGGGAGGCAGTCGACGACTTGGTTCGGTTCAGGGGGGTCGGGACATAGCCAAGAGGAGCTAGGGGGCTCACACCTAGCCGTGGAGAGCTGGAAAGGGGGGTAGCACTGCTCCGCCACGAGGCAGGCGAAGGCCTTCTAAGTATGGTCTGCCGGATAGGCGGAGGTGACGCCGAACTTGTCCCACCTTCGCGATATCTCCACAGGACGTCAAGTATTGCATTCTCAAGGGTTGTGCCAGCCAACGTCGTCTCGGTTTTGAGCAGCTCCAGCAGCTTGTCGGTTTTGTTCTCGTCATCTAGGCTGGAGTCCTCGAGGACAGGTAGGCATATTTCGTAGTGCTCATCCGAAACCATGGCTTCCGGAAGGCAAAGCGTTGTCGGGGTTGTGAGGTAACAGGAAGTCGGAGAGGCGTACGAAGAGGGGTACGCGGGGATATACAGAGCCAAGTGTCGGGATTGTGTTAGCTCGGAGAATGCAGAGGTAGATAGGCGTCGGTAGGGATTGGAGTGCTGCGTCCGTGGGACGCGGTTGAACCGGGTGGATAGATCGTAAGATCCGAAGAACGTGGCTTGTTGGGAGTTGGTTCAGCCGTGGGTGAGGTATGTGTGGCCGCGGAGAATGGTGTGTTGACGTGGTATCGAGCGGCAAGATTATTGCGACAAGCAGGTCGAGTATTGTAGTTCAAAGCTCACACGAGGAAGGGAGTGGTGAGAGATGCGGCTTCAAAGCCAGGGGAAAGCGAAGCACAGGGAAACAACCCAATCAAGTGAGCGACGGAAGGTACAAGTGACCAAGAGAAAGTCACCGGGTCCCTTTACAGGGCGCCGGCGAAGAGGGTCACTGTGATGGGCTGTATCATTTCTCTGGATTTTCGGAGGGTTTATTCGTGAATGGTGACGGAAATGAGCAGGAGATACGTATGAAAAGACGCTTGAGGTAGAGGTTGAGGTCGAGGTGCAGATGGGCGGACGATGCAAGTGCGTCAACATCGACGCCGAAGCTGGGAGTGGAGCCTGTCAAGCGTGAAAATGTGGGTCGAAGCAGAGGAGACAGGTGAAACTTGGGGTGGCAGAGTGAAATTGGCGGGAAGAAGACAGCCTAAGTATGAGGTACTTGATAGTTTGATTGCTAACCCCGCATTGACAGTCGTCCGAGGGTGAGGGGTGGGCTTCAGGCGCGAGTTAGTAGGTCAAGACTATATCGGAACAGTCATAATTAGGAGAAGTAAGTATAGGACCCCGTACCGTCTACCTTCTTTTCAAACTGGACGGGCTAGATGGATCCATCTAGAACCTACATTGTACCTGCTAGCTGGGGTCTACCAGCGCAAGTTTCCTTTCCTGACTATTGGGGCTTCCCCTCGCACGCCAGCCAGTGGCCTAGTCCATACAATTAATTGGTTGTAGTACTACTAAATGTTATGTAGCCTCTTCCCCCCCTGAATGCCCACGTACACCCGTAACCGAGCTCGATATGGATTAGCCACTAGCTTACGAGTCAACGATGTCACATGCTAGATGTTGACAGAGGTGGGAAGGAAAAGGGGGAACATGGTACTGCCCTCCAGGACAACAACAGGGCGACACCAAGCTGGCCAACCTAGTCTAACACTCGCATGAGCTACATCGGGTGATTGGTGGTCTATGACGGAGCATATAGTGTCTTAGAGTAGCCGCGGCGAAGCTTAAAATATCTTCTCTATTCTCACACAACCACAGCCAATGCTTGGTCTCAGGTCTTGTTAGTCGCTTGGACTGCGAAGGGGAGCATAGACCCAATCATCTCGTCAAAGGCTAAGGTATATCTTCATCATCTCCTCCAAACCCAAAGCTGAAGCCAACACCTGAGTCCTGGCTATCCCCTCCGACCGCGGTGTCCCACTTCCTCTTCTTTTGTTCCTTTTTCGCGTCCAGGATCCCGAGAGCTCTTTCCAGGAGGTCAGGATGCTTCTCTCGGAGCCGGTTTGTGAAAAGCTGATACGGATCGGTAACATCTCGCTTGAATCCCGTCACTTGATCCGCCTTATCCTTCAAAAACGCGATCGCTTCAGACAAATGATACAGGTCTGAGGATACAGGAACAAAGTTCTGGGTCAGAGCAATGCCTGGTTCAAGGTTCACCACCAGATGCCACCAGCCACTTGGGACATGCAAGATCTCGCCCATCTCGCAAATGCCCTCAATACATCCAGGCGACTGTCGGGCTTCGGCGTGAAATTCGAGGAGCCATTCGGCGATGCTCAAAGGACTAGTTACCTCGCTGCTGTCGCTGGACACGTATACGCCGGGCACGTCAGCGCCTGGGGGGAACATTATCCAGTACTTCGCGCCCTGGATAACAGCATTCCATGCGCTGGTGGCGTTTGGGTCCTTGTGGAAGGTCGAGCCGCTGCGTTGCGGTCCGATGATAAGCCATCGATGAGCCGGGCGTTCTGCCCCTAGGAGCTCGAACAAGTCCGGTCCGAAACACTCTGGCCTCCAATAAGTCGCACCGGCCTCCTGTCCAACTGATATGTCCATCTTCTCGGCAAATTTGCGGTCAAAGAGGTACACGGGACTCTCGTCTGAGGTGGTTGTCATATACTTGGTGTAAGTCTCAAAGGTCCAGTCCACTGATTCTGCCCGGAAAACCACGTCTCTATACTTAGTAGAGAAGTATTCCAAGTTCCAATCTCGGAAAGCCGGCCAATCTTGGATACATTTGGTGAGTATGAAGGGCTTCCGGGCCCATTGGCCCGCGAAGTCGTCGTTGGATATGGTCTCAAATCGTGCGATCTGATTACACGCCGGTATGCTGGCTGTGTAGGTAGCTAGGTCAATGTTGCTGCAGACGAATGGTCTGTGGAGAACATCAGAGAAGACGGTGTCGCAGTTGATGGCGCCGTTTGGCTCCTCGGGAAGGCGAAGAAATGTTGATCTCCAAGTCCCCCTCCACTCGAGAGCGGTGCTATTTTTCAGCTCCGACCTATCTTCCGTGTTAGCTATCTCACAACACTAACGCCCATACACGCATCTGAGAAGCCGGATAATGACCTTGTTGGGATTCAGAGGGTGACCCGTTGCACGACCAAATACCAATTTAGGTCCCTAGGCCAAGGAATGGCCCAAGCACGGGGTATGCCGTACTAACATGGGGAATAGGATGGGCGGTATAATAGCTTACTCGAGGTACAAGGACTTCCACAGATCGTCGGAATGGCACGCAGCGTAGAGGAACTTGCAAGCAGAGCCGAGCATCCGAAGAGAGGAGGCATCGAGATATTCCAAAAATATTAGTAGCATTTCGTCGGGGAAGAGCTGAAAGGTTCCCATAGAAGCTCTTGCAATCGGCCCATCCGCGAGATATCGGTTCCCCAATGGTTTCACTCCTAGTGGGTGGGTAGGTATTGAGGCTGCGGCGCCGAGGAGGGCATCATTCGAGCCCCAGGCCCTACCGTTGGCCTGGGTAGCTGGAGTCTCTCGACACATGTCTGGCTTTGCGTCGGTCGACTAGAGAGAGATACAGCCCCTCGCACAGGAAAACCAATGCCAGTGAGAGAGCGTGGTGTGATAATGCTGGACTTGGAGATTTTAGCCCAGTGAAACGTTCCGCTTCGCTAAGTGGATCTTCCAGGGCTCCTGGACCTCTATTCGGGGAAGGTGTGGGTGACAGGCGTGCTTCCCAGGCGAAGCCACCCTCTCCCTCAGCACTCATACACTGCTTTCCCCAGCCAGAGAGCGTGGGAGTTCATGTGCAAAAGTGGACCTGCCAAATCCGGAATTATCGCACCTCTTGTTCTTTTGCGCCAGGCAGCCACGTTCATTGGACGTCAGACAGTGTGCTTCAAACAGTTCGCGTAATATTTCACACCCAAAACCCCACTTCCATTCTTGAGCCCCTCCAGTTACCTACCACCAGATCCGTACCCTAATGCGTTTGATTGGCTGGTGGCAATGAGGTCCAACCTAGTTTGGAGTTGGCTCACCAAATTTTTTCGACTTCGGAGTGGGTGGTGGTGGTGGCTGCTCGGTTCAGCATAGTTTTTTTCCACCGCCGCCCTCCCATTATAATATCCTCGAGCGGCTTGAAAAAATCTCCTACCTTGCTACTACAACATATTCAACCACTGAACCTCTCAACACCAATATCATCACCACACCCTAGATTCTGGAATAACCCTCTTGCTAAGGACAAGAGGACCAGTATCTACTTTTTTTTCTCGATTAATTTTCCTGTATCCAGTGCCCTCGTTTGCGAGCGCTCTGCAGATTCTCTTCAAAAGGCACCCAAAAGCCCCACCTTAACCCTCAACTTTTTTATCTAGATCCCAAGCCGTGCTTGCGATCTAGATCTTTTTTCCACCTACCTCAATCATGGCTGCCACACAGGGACTCGAGGATGTCGCTGAGGGTAAGTGCAAAGCCTACTACGCCGTCGTCACCCCGAATATCCTGTCCCGCAAGGCCTGGGTCAAGACAGCTGGGCCTCTTCGGTGCCACGCTGCGCCCAGACCCCTCGTCGGAGATTTGCCTCATCAAACGTCGGGCCGCGCTGTTAACTTGATACTAATGGACTTCTTTCTGTAGGGCTCATCGAGTCTAACTACGATGAGACCGTTGACTCCTTCGATGACATGAACTTGAAGTCCGAGCTCCTCCGAGGTATGCTACCCCGCCACCCCTCCTGGAGAGGCGTCCCCGCCTTGACCCCTGATATCATAGCGACTAACTCCATATCCAGGTGTTTACGCCTACGGTTTCGAGCGGCCTTCGGCCATTCAGCAGCGTGCTATTATGCCCGTTATCAAGGGTAGGACATCGCCACCCCCCTTTCAGACAAGCCCCTTACTGTCTGGTCCATCGTCACTATTTTCGTCAGATCTAACGCACCAGCTCCGTTGATATAGGTCACGATGTTATTGCCCAGGCCCAGTCCGGTACCGGAAAGACCGCCACCTTCTCCATCTCGGTTCTGGAGAAGATCGACCCCGCCGTCAAGCAGTGCCAGGCTCTCATCCTCGCCCCTACCCGCGAGTTGGCGCAGCAGATCCAGAAGGTCGTCATCGCCATCGGTGACTTCATGAACATTGAGTGCCACGCCTGCATTGGTGGCACCAGTGTCCGTGATGACATGAAGGCCCTCCAGGACGGCCCCCAGATCGTTGTCGGTACCCCTGGCCGTGTTCAGGACATGATCCAGCGCCGCTTCCTCAAGACGGATGCCATGAAGATGTTCGTCCTCGATGAGGCCGACGAGATGCTTTCTGTATGTCCATCCTCTTCTGCTTTTTTCTGAAGCGGTCTTGCCCGTTTTCGTGTTGCTGACAGACCTTTTTTGACAGCGTGGTTTCACCGAGCAAATCTACGACATCTTCCAGCTGCTCCCTCAGTCTACCCAGGTCGTTCTGCTCTCCGCCACCATGCCCCAGGACGTTCTTGAGGTCACCACCAAGTTCATGCGCGACCCCGTCCGCATTCTCGTCAAGAAGGACGAGCTTACCCTCGAGGGTATCAAGCAGTTCTATATTGCTGTCGAGAAGGAGGAGTGGAAGCTGGACACCCTGTCCGATCTCTACGAGACCGTCACCATTACCCAGGCCGTCATCTTCTGCAACACCCGCAGGAAGGTCGACTGGCTTACCGACAAGCTCACCGCTCGTGACTTCACCGTCTCCGCCATGCACGGTGACATGGACCAGACCCAGCGTGATCTTATCATGAAGGAGTTCCGCTCGGGTTCGTCGCGTGTCCTGATCGCCACTGACCTCCTTGCCCGTGGTATCGATGTCCAGCAGGTCTCCCTGGTCATCAACTACGACCTCCCCGCCAACCGTGAGAACTACATCCACCGTATCGGTCGTGGTGGTCGTTTCGGCAGGAAGGGTGTTGCCATCAACTTTGTCACCGCCGATGACGTCCGCATGATGCGTGAGATTGAGCAGTTCTACAGCACCCAGATTGAGGAGATGCCTATGAACGTTGCCGATCTCATCTAAGTCACCTTCCTTTCCCTAACGGTTGTTGCTCTCACCGTGTGGTACGGTGGTGCAAGTTTCGTTTGTATGTCAGGAGAGTGGGTTCCTCGGGTTAATCCGGTTTTTGGCATGGGAAGGGGTTTGTGGGAGTAGTCCCACTATGGTTGTCCCCCCCCGTTCCGAGGCATATGTTGATAGATGAGGCGGTCTGCGGAATCTTAGTCTTTTTTCTGTTGATTTTTTTTACACGGGGGTTTGTTAGTCAACAAGACGGCCATCTAAATCCTCATTGCATGGCTGAGGAACCTGGGGGCCTTGGTGGTGGTCAAGGTCTCCCCAGTTGCTGTTGGCTCTGCTCGATTTTTTGCGCGGATGCCGGCGTGCGTCTCAAAAGTAATCGGAAAGGGGTGCTCGAGATGCTTTTGTTTTCCTTTCTGTGTCCGCCTCTTGTTCTTCTGGGTCTTTCAATACATGCTGTTCTCAATTCGTCTGTTGCCGTTGTGATCGTGATGTTTCAAACCGGAGCCAAAGTTGTTTGCTGCGGGGCATGTCGTCGGTGTACCGTCGTTTACTACATATCCACAAAATATTAATCTTATACATTCCGAATGCCATCGACCTATACCATAGTCGTTACATATCCTAATTATTAGGGGTCTAAGGTGGCTTGGGAGGTATTCCAATACCAAGGGTTGCCAGACTAAGCAGGGAACTTCTATGTGGTGAAGATATTGGGGTGGCCCTGAGGACGAAAATTTTATGACTCAATTTCGCCGCCTAGCTTAGTACTAGTTTTATTCAACCACCTATACCAGCATTTTATTCAGACGTCATATCTCCAAGAGAGGAAAAAAAAATATCAGGCACAGAACCAGGCCGCATTCCAGTCTCACTTCTAGATTCACCGGCAGGCCCTTGTTATAGTCGTGTGATATTCTCGTGGTGTCGTATTCAACGAACGGAATACCGACGTTGTCTTAAATCTCCTTGGAGCTGCAACACGCTCCCTCACTCACGTTGGCTTCACGGGCCTTCTTCTCGGCGGCTCTCACGTCAGGCTTAGTCCGTGGATCCCCCTCGGCCAAGAGACCCCTCGGAGTCATGGCAATGAAGACACGGATCGTCAAAATCGCGGATGTGCCCTTAGGCAACTTCAAGAGTCCGACGGGTCCCACACACCTCGACTCCTTCGCCACAGACGCCTCCTCGGAGAGCGAACTCGCAAAGCTCCGCGAGGCCGCGCGGTACCTTTTGGAGAACGATACACCCGTGGCTTTCCCGACAGAGACCGTCTATGGCCTGGGCGCTGATGCGCGGCGCAGCGGCGCCGTGAGGGGGATATACGCCGCGAAGGGCAGGCCATCCGACAACCCGCTCATCGTCCACGTCTGCGACCTCCAGATGCTACGAGACTTGCTACTTACCCCCGATAGGTACTCAGCCTCGGCGCAGGATCCTATCCCGGAGATCTACAGGCCGCTTATCGAGAGGTTCTGGCCCGGCCCCCTGACGATTCTTCTCCCGGCGCCGGCGCGGTCGGCGCTGGCACCGGAGGTAACGGCTGGGCTACCAACCTTCGGAGTGAGGATGCCTGACTCGGGGCTGGCCCTCTCGCTGATAAAACTTTCTGGTGCGCCATTAGCCGCGCCCTCTGCCAATGCGTCGACAAAGCCATCGCCCACGACGGCGCGGCACGTCCTCGATGATCTCGACGGGAGGATAGAGCTGATTCTTGACGGGGGCCCATGTCGTGTGGGCGTTGAGAGCACAGTGGTGGACGGGCTGTGTAACCCGCCGGTAGTGCTGCGGCCGGGCGGGGTGAGCATGGAGGAGTTAAGAGAGTGTCCTGGATGGGAGGGCGTCGTGAAAGGGTACAAAGACCAGAGCGAGGTGGGGAAGGCCGCCCCGAGGGCGCCGGGGATGAAGTATAAACACTACAGCCCGAAGGCAAAGGTTGTGCTGTACGAGGCTAGCTTCATAGCGGGTATCGATGGGGTTGTCGAGGAGGACCGGGCGACGAGCCTAGCCGCTTCTAAAGAGACGACGACTGTGGGATCTAATGGACACGCAGGCGAGAGGAGGGTTGGAATAATCCGGACCATGCGCTGGAAGCAGGGCGGTGGATTCCCGAGTGGGGAGCTCGTGCCGACGGCGGGTATAGTAGAGGATACAGATGGGACCAACGGGGCGGTCGATAGCACTTGCTTCGAGGTTACCGAGGGGGACCTGTCAGATGACCAGGGGAAGGCCATCGGCAAGGTACTGGACATTGGCCTCGGTGGAGATATTAGAGGGATTGCTCAGGGCCTCTTTTCCGCCCTGAGGGAGTTGGATCGGCGGGGGGTAGAGGTCATATACGTGGATGGCGTCGAAGATAGCGATGATATCGCCGGGGCAGTGATGAACAGGCTACGCAAGGCGGCATCAGAAATCAGGTCGTAGCCTGCACACACATTAGAGACACTACGACCACAATTCATAGAGATAGAAACCACCGCAACTCATGACCATAAACATTTCGCCCTGCATAAACGGATTTCATCCCCCCGTCTCGCCCCCTCCCCTCTACACCTGCCCTCCACCTTGTTCAAAGGCCCTGCCTTAACCAGTCCGTGAACTTCGCCTTTCCTAGTTGCGCCAGGTTGTTAACGCCCTGCTCGCTCAGGTCGATTCGGCCCAGGTTGACGTCCTGGGTGGGCGCCTTGCTGACACGCTGGATGACGATTGTCGGATCCGTCTCGAGGATGATTCCGTCGTCGACTATCTCGTCGACAGCAAGGGAGACGAGGTCGTAGTTCTCGATGATGGTTCGCTTGTCGACGGATTGTCTTCCCTTGGAGTTAGGATACAGCTCTGCTCTCCCCCTGTTGTGGCAGGGGATCGTAGGATAGGAGCTCGGCTTACTTGAAAAGGAGGTGGAGGGAATCCCGTAGGGCCAGGATGACGTTGTATAGAAGGATCTCGTTCTCGTCCACGCTCCCAATGACATACATCATGACGTCCGACTCCATCTTGTAGAGCACGATCCTGTTGTCGTACAGGATGATGTCGCCCGTCTGCTTGAGTGTCTTATCCGCTAGCCCCTTCTCGAAGGCTTTTTGCGCCTTTAGGTCTGGGTAAGGATTGGAGGATGCTCCTGCATAGAGAGTCGTTGTCAGTATAGCTCTAGCTAGACTCAAAGGCCTATGAGGCCGATCGGGTGCTATGAGAGCAGCGCACCGCTTAGGCCGGTAGTGGCATTGTGGGGTGGGCTGTAGTATTTGGCGAATATCCTCGAACCGTCATCGCTGCTGAGGATGAGGACGGCCTGGACCGTGAAAAGGGACATTCCTGGAGACATGGCGCCGGTGTTCCGTTAACAAATCGGGGGCTTAAAGGGGGTATCAGAGGCTCTAGGCGGAACACTCTGCTTCAATGTCACTGACGCCCAGCTCGTGGATCTCTCGATGCCACCGTGTGGTTTGGTGGGGCTCCGACATTGCGGGTATACTTCGGTGTAATGGCAATACCCTCAGTGCAAGACACAAGTGCACAGACCACCACCGCGTAAAGTGGAACGCGTCTCTGGACGTGTCCCCCTTTTAATTGGGTTTTCAGAACGCGTCGGGCCTCTCCCACCTGTCCCTAGCCTCCGTCGCAAGATTGCGTTGCCCCTCCAGCGAGGCCAGCCCTTTTCATACCCTCATCGTCACCCACTCTCCCTTACCAAAACAACAACAGGGGAATTTACTCATTGGAAAGGCAACTCGCTTGAAATCCAATATCATGTCTTCTCCTTCGAGTCGGCGTCAGACGCCCCGCCGTTCCACAAGGAACTCGACCGCGCCAAGGAGTAGCCCCGCCCCGGCCGTCGAAAACTCCCAAGATGCCCAGGAAAGCACAACCCCTCGTGCTTCACGCCCGGCGCAGCTCGCCTCCAGCCCTCTTTTCTACCAACAGTCATCGTCGCCTACGAGGTCTGGCGACAGCCAGTCTCAGGCTCGCGATGTGTCGTCTCCCCTGCGGCAGATGTCGAACTCCCAGACCACAGGGAATGGTGCATCTGTTGCCCCCAGCTCGCCCCTCCGACAGATGACAGGTACCCTGTCTGCGGGAGATCGAACCCCCCGCGCCAGCGGTATGCTCGCAGGCCGTAAGTATCGTGTGGACTAAGCTCATCCCGCCTGCTCGGGACTTTTACTGACAATTATCCTCGCAGAATCTTCGCCCATACGATATGAACCCAGCTCTAGCCCGGGCCGCTCACTGCGCCCGCCACACTCAGATCTACGAAGTGACAGCAGTGGACTTTTCGTGAGGGCCGGCCCTTCCAGCGGCCGTGCTGTTCGCGGAGATATTCAGTCCGACTTCCGCCTCTCTAGGTCGCCTCAACCGCCCAGGCGAGTAATCCTGGACGATGTTGGCCGTGTCGTCCAGGAAGGGCCGTCGGAGGCCGGCACTTTCGGAAACAGAGATCCTACTACATCGCAGGCGGACGCCCTTGGAGGTGTCGGTCACGGTGTCGTCTGGGGTACTACGGTCTCCATCGAGGACTCCTTCATGGTCTTCAACGATTTCCTCCGAAATTTCACCAAGAAATACCAAATGTACCGGGATGGCCTGTCCGACGAAGAAATCAGGAATTCTCCCGATGCGAATTCTAAGCCCTACCTCGAGGCTCTGGAGACGATGCTTTTGCTGGGTACAACCAGGCTCTATCTCGACATTGGCGACCTGAAGCTCTACCCACCGACGCGGAAGCTCTGGCACCAGCTCATCCTGTACCCTCAGGAAATCGTTCCTGTCATGGATCAAACCGTGAAGGATGTGATCCTAGAGTTAGTAACGAAGGGCGGCCGAGCATCTCAGAGTGCTGCTTCTCCTGGGCAGATGGATTTGAGCCAGAGCTCTGAGCCCGCCTTCCCCAGCTCAGACAGGCCTGATGCGCCGTCGAGCTCGCGAATGCTTAATCACTCAGCTGAGGAGCAGGTTGAGAAGACGGCGTACCTTGTCCGGCCCTACGGTCTTGAGAAGACTGTCAACCTACGTGACTTGAACCCATCAGGTAAGACCCTTGGCCCCAGCTTGAACTATACTATCCATCACAGTACTGATATCAGGTAGATATGGATCATCTCATCTCGATAAAGGGATTCGTTATTCGAAGCACCCCCGTCATTCCAGACATGAAAGATGCATTCTTCAAGTGCAACGTCTGCGGCCACACCACAAACGTTGAGCTCGAGAGGGGCAGAATTCGCGAGCCCACCGAGTGTCCACGACCCGTTTGCGGTCAGAAGAACTCGATGCAGATCGTCCACAACAGGTGCGAATTCACAGATAAGCAGGTCATCAAGCTGCAGGAGACACCTGATATGGTGCCTGCCGGCCAGACGCCGCACTCCGTCTCAGTCTGTGTGTACAACGAGCTCGTTGACTTCTGCAAAGCTGGTGATCGTGTGCGGATCACGGGCATCTTCAGGGCCAGTCCCGTGCGTGTCAACCCACGCCAGAGGAGCGTCAAGAGCGTGTACAAGACGTACGTCGATGTCCTACACATCCAGAAGGATGACAAGAAAAGGATGGGTGCCGACCCCTCTACGCTGGCTGTCGAGGGCCATGAAGAAGAGGAGCAGGCCGCAAGCAACGACGAGAATCGCATCCCCGAGACCCGAAAACTTAAACCCGAGGAGATTGAGAAGATTAAGGAGACGGCGGCCCGAGAGGACATCTACGACTTGTTGTCGCGCTCCTTGGCCCCCTCTATTTACGAGATGGACGACGTGAAGAAAGGGATTCTCCTCCAGCTCTTTGGGGGAACCAACAAGTCGTTCCACAAGGGAGGAAGCCCAAAATACCGTGGCGATATCAATGTCCTCCTCTGCGGTGACCCGTCTACCTCAAAGTCGCAGCTTCTCTCGTACGTGCACAAGATTGCTCCGCGCGGTGTCTACACAAGCGGAAAGGGGTCGTCGGCGGTCGGTCTAACAGCGTACGTCACGCGCGACCCCGAGTCGAGGCAGCTTGTCCTCGAGTCCGGTGCTCTCGTGCTCTCCGACGGCGGAGTTTGCTGTATCGATGAGTTCGACAAGATGTCCGAGAGCACGCGATCCGTTCTCCACGAGGTCATGGAGCAGCAGACGGTATCGGTGGCCAAGGCAGGCATCATCACGACACTTAATGCCCGAACCAGCATCCTCGCGTCGGCGAACCCAATCGGCAGCCGGTACAACCCGGACGTGTCGGTCCCGCAGAATATCGATCTCCCGCCGACGCTGCTCTCTCGATTCGATCTAGTCTACCTTATCCTAGATCGTGTAGATGAGAAGAACGATAGGCGGCTCGCAAAGCACATATTGACTATGTATCTGGAGGATACACCCGAGCATGCTGCCTCCAGCAACGAAATTCTCGTGAGTATTGCCCCGCTCCCCTCAACGCCAAGGAGGAGTCAAGCTAACCCATGCTCGCCAGCCCGTCGAGTTCCTCACTTCATACATATCTTATGCCAAGGCCAACATCCACCCCACCCTCACGAATGACGCGGCGCAGGAGCTCACGGAATGCTACGTCGAGATGCGGAAGCTCGGTCAGGACGTCCGTGCCTCGGAGAAGCGCATCACGGCCACGACGCGTCAGCTGGAGAGCATGATCCGTCTCTCGGAGGCTCACGCCAAGATGCGCCTTTCGTCCGAGGTCTCACGCTCCGATGTCCGCGAGGCCTATCGCCTTATCCGTTCGGCGCTGAAGACCGCTGCCACGGACTCGCAGGGGCGGATCGACATGAGTCTCCTGACGGAGGGGACGAGTGCGGTGGACAGGAGGATGAGGGATGAGCTGAAGACGGCCATCTTGGCTGTTCTGGATGAGATGACCAGCGGCGGGGGGAGTGTTAAGTGGGGGGATGTGGCGAGGAAGGTCGGGGAGACCACCAGTGGGCCGGTTGAAGGGGCCGACTTCTCTGAATGTATGCGGATGTTGGACATGGAAGGGTCAATTATGGTGTCGGGAGATGGCCCGAGGAGGATGGTGAGGAGGGTTACGGGGGCCGTGTAAAGGTTTTGGGGCCGGGGTATGAGCTGATGTGAAATGAGGGTATGGAAATGAAGGGAGGTGATAGAGTGACACTATTTGTTATGGCGTCGGTTCCGGTTTTCCTGTAGCTTTGACCGCGATTAAAAGATATAGATCTGCACCATTCTCTCCTCCTGACTGTGACTCTGTCCGAAGTAGAGCCAAAGTAGAGCATCTCATGTCTCACTTGAATCAAAGACTGCCCACCATCAATCTGCATGCGATGTCCTGCTCTCGGCAGGGCAGGAGGAGGTGCCTTAAGCGGCGGATCGCCCGAGGTGGGCATGATTTTCGCGATTTTCTAAGATGACGACGGCCGACCTGGCGGAGGTTCAGTAGTCCAGGCAGAAACCCCGCGCTTCCAGGGCCGTAACAGCGCGTATACAAATCACGGCTGACGCTTCGCCAAGAAGAAAAAAGGGGGGGTATCATTGTAATAACGTGTACTCGTTCCAGTATTCTACACAGCATGACATGACCCGCTCCTGCTGGTCTTCCGCCACTCCATGGTCTCAACCTAGCCAGCCTAACGCCCCATCATGTCGGCGTCGGTGTCGGCGTCGCCCCAGCCTTACTCTTCTTCCTCTTTAGCTTCGGTGCGTTCCCCGGCCTGGGGCTCTTCTCAGTCTTGCCCTCCTTCTTATCCTTCCCGTTCTTCCCCGAGGCCGCCCCGCCGGGCTGCGTCGCCGTAAGCCCCAACCCCCCAATCCCCCCTTCCGTCTTCGGCAGCGCTAGAGGCTTGGTGGTACTACTAGCATTACTAGTAAAAGAAGCCTTTTCTTTCCTGCCAGAGGACGCGATGTGGAAGTTGCCTGGCTGGCCAGTGATGGGCTTCTCATCGATATAGTCGCTGCCGTGCTTCAGGTGCCGGAAGAAGGACTCCTCAGCCAGGCGCTGGAGCTCCGCGTCGAGGGACGTATCTTTTGACTTGGTGGTAGTCTTTGCGGTCGTCTCGGGGGTGTTGTCGTCGGGGCGGTTGATGGTGGGGGACTGGCGGTAGACGTTCCCTAGCGAGGGGGTCCACGTCCGGGCGCTGTCGGCCGCTGGGAGGACCTTGCTCATGGCTTCCGTTATGGTGTTCTGCCTTGCACGTTAACATCAGACGGTCCTGGACCTATGATATTGGAGGCACTCTGCGGGGTGAGGGTAACTCACCACCCTCGAAACTAAAATGTCGGCCAGCGTAGGCGCCTGGTAAATATTATCCCCGACAACGAAATATGTGTTATGGACCGTTATCTCGTCCTCGACGCCTGGCCTCTTCTTCCGTGTCTGCTTCCGTATGACCCACACACCCGTCCCCATGCCGGGCCCCATCTCGGCTGGTTCCTGCGCGACGAGGTATTCCAGCCCCGCCATTGTCCGCAGGCGACCCTCAAAGGCCTCGCGCGTCTGTATGAGGTGGTACATAGAGGCATTGTTGAAAGCCTGGTTCGTCACGATGGCGTTGTTGGATGTCTCCTCGAAGAACGGGGACCGCGCGAAGTAGTGGAGGACGGTATTCGAGTGGACGCCGCCCATCTCGGCGACAATTTGGGGGGAGCGCCATTGGATTTCGTCCAGAGGAGGTTCGTTGGCCGCCATTGTCGGTGTCCTGCTTGGCGGGTTGAGCTTCGGGTATCTTCGATTCCGGTGTGTGTGGTTGTATTGTACGGGGCGCAAAGTCGGACTCGACGTGAGTGATGATTGAAGTGGTTGTTCGGCGAGCTCAATGGCACTAGTGCGGTTGTAGTTAGTTTTCTCTGGGCGCGGTGGTGGGGTGGGCCATCCTGGCCAGGTAGAGCTACCATGACGTGAAGACGGAAGGTCCCGTGCTTTCAGAAGGTGGGAAAGGGGTGTGCCACCAAATTATTCTGCCACCTACCCTCCTTTCACTGCGGAATAGCTTCTGCCAGGTGGGCCCACCTGTGAGGCTGAACCTTAAACCCCTGCTGACATTACTACTATTAGGTCCTCGCATATTAATATTACCTATCCACTACAGTCTAGATAGAACCCAGAGCCTGGCTCGTACAGGCCGCTCCATCCTGATGATCTCAGGTGCTATATACACAAGATCACTGCCAGTTGTGTAAGAGTATGGTACCCATGCCACTAGCGAATCATGGCGTTTGAGTATTTCCAAGCCGCGGAGTACTAATACACAGTCTCTAAGCGTGGCAGGCCAAGACAGATCGAGATACTGGATGTCTCTGTCCTCCGTTCGGAGTAGTATTAACGAGTACACTGCTACCGAACGGGTCGAACGGCCCACCTTCGCCCAGGCATTATGATCGGATGTAGTATTGGGTACGAGCAAACCCCACTTCGCCTCAACCGAGAAAGAGGGGTAAACTGCGACAGATGGGCTTGACAGTGGAGGAGGACACTAGAAACAGCGCGTCGAGGTCGGTTCAAGAGGAGCAATAGGAAATCGCATGTAGTTCAGACAGGGCGGTACGGGGTAGGTGGTCGTGGGCAGGTAAGTTTTTGCGATGGATTAGATAATATTAGATGGTCGTCCGGGAAATGTAGGCGCGGTCGTGGCACGCGACATACTAAATATAAGCGCCGGGGGCGATGCCAGGGGCGATGCCAGGGGCTAATTTCTTCTTCCGCTTTAAGCGAAATCCTGCCTGGGTTTTTCATCCAATCAAATATGGCACATGGAGGAGCAGTCTCGCCCATCCCAACCACACCCACTACATACAGTCTGTTGTCTACTATAGACTTACTACATACCAAGGAATGCGACGGAGACTGGAAATGGGCCTATGTACGAAGTATCCATCGTTGACGATACCTTGATCCAAGCTTCAGGCCGCTGTGGTGTGTGTGTGAGGCGCATGATGGACCCCAAATCCTGGTCTGCCGCTGCTCATCACCCCTCCGCCGATCACTTTCACCACAGCCCTGCCCCCCACCCCCCCTTCTCACCTTTGCTCACTCTGTGGTTGAAGATCAAGTCGAGATTCGGCTGGTTCGCAATTTCTCTTGCTTACTTGTCTTGCTTACTTGTCGTTCCTACCATGTATGCTTAGTTTTTATTCTTGGTCCTCGATTCTACTCGTACTCTGTGCTCGTATTACTCTGTATTCTTCTTTCTAGCATCCTTCCTTCTCTTCAATGCTGCTCTGTCTAATTCTAATCGCCAATTATATTGATTGATACCTACACTCGCTGGGTCCGCCCGCCGCCGTCATGAGTCTTGGTGATCCCGCGATCTTTGACCCCAACATCTGGTACCAGCTAAGCGAAGCTCGCGTGGATGTTGGCGGCAAAGATCTAAAACACAATCTGGTCATAACAGATTCACCCGCGGGCTTTGGCGTCCTCCCAGATGACAACAACTACTGGCAATTTGTACCGACTGGCGATGGCATCGAGAATCGCTACTTTCTCCGCTCTCAGAAAACGGGGACCGGGTTTCAACTCGCCACATGCTGGGACGCCGAAGAGATCCACCCGGCCAAGACGAGACTCTGCTTGCCCCCGACCGATGACAACGCCGACGCCCAGATGTGGGAGTCTTACAAGTGGGACGATGGCACAACGGGGATCAGATTCATCAACGTCAAGAACGGGACCAAGTGGTGGCTTGACGTCCACAAGGGGAACCCGCCATACATGAACGATGACATCAATACCCAAGTGTTCAACCCTGCACAGCGGTGGTTAGTCAGTTCTGTAAGCGCCGTGGCCGAGACCAGTTTCCACGTCGACGATGCCACTACCGTGAGTGCATTCGCCCCAGGCTGTTTCCCAGCCCATCCTGTTCGCCGGTAGTTCGTTCGCTAACACATCCTAGACCAAACCCGTTGGCCCATCCTCTCCTACCAACGTCGAGACAGCGCCTACCGATGACGCCGGGTCTGGTGAGGACGGCGGATCCCAGTCCTTGCCTAGGCACGGACTCTCAGCCGGCGTGTCCGCCGGAATCGGCGTCGGAGTAGCAGGGGCGATCATAGCCCTCGTAGCCATCATCTTCTTCGTCTTGCGGCGGAGAAGGCAGAAACAGATAAAAGGGGAAGAGGCCGCCGCCGCAGCGATCACCGACTACCAGAATGGCATCCATGAGAAGCAGGCTGCGGCGGCACTTCCTGTCGAGGCACCCACCCCCGATACGGGTGCGAGTGAGTTCCAAGGTTCCACGCCCACCCCTGAGCATAGGGGTAAGGGCCTAGCAGAGCTGCCCGGGAACAACTTTTCACCACAGAGCCCCGCCTCTAGAACACAACCATACAACCCGGGGCCAAGTCTACCGCCACATAGCCCGAGTGAGAGCTCATACGCAGAGTCTCACCGCGATAGATATGTATGAGTGTTAGGTCGGAAGTGGCAGCTGACCGCTGGTCCATATTTACCGATAGGCTTGCCGAGACTCGGCCTCGGTGGGCTCTCTTTTCTCTTCTTTTCTTTTTTTTTAAAAAAAAAACCCCCATTTTTGGGGGGTAGGAGGGAATCTATATGTATTCCATGGAAGGTCTTTTATATCCGGGTCCGGTATATACAATGGAGTAGGAGGAGTGGGAATGTCAGGAGTCAGACGGCGTTGAAGACGTCCTTCTTCATACAATTCTGATTAGAGCGGGTAGTCAACCAAGTTCTGTCGGTCGTTAGACTTGTATCATGCAGCCTAATGAGTGTTTTCAGATTAGGTGCAACTTATTACTGCTCGCACAATGCGTACGGGTTCAGATCAGCCAAGTTCTTGCTCCTGCACTCGTGTGTCCCTTGAGATATGGTTCCTTCCAGACCCAACTTAGCTAGTTTTAAAACTTAGGAGGCGGGCAGGTGCGATGGCCGCCTAATTCGTAACTTAGACCGGTTCATGACATGTGGTCTCGGGGCGGAAGGTGCTGAGAGGCCATAATGAGCCCGAGTGGACTCCGACCTACTTAGCTCTCGACAACTCTCTCGCTGTTCCTCGTTATCTTACCTCCCTTCCCAATATCTTTCTCCAAAGCAACTTAGAAAGATTGTTAGACGTGAAGAGGGATATTTCTCGCACCGGGTGTCCTCCTTCGCATATTTATAACTCGGCTAATAGCCTTGACTTTCTTTTCTCGTCATTCTTTACACTGCTATTGAAACACTCGTTTGTGATATCTTGCCGCATCGCCACCGACACATGCCGGTAATCATACCAATACCCGAACGAAGACCAATAAACATTGACGAGGCCTTACCGATACAGTCATGCACCAGGGGCCAAACCTTGAAAGATCGTCATCTACCACACAGCTAGTACATGTTCCTACGAATTCGAGCGCAACTTTCTTACCATTTCTCCGTCCCGAGATGGAACCGGTCGAGCCCAGCCAGAACCGCGCTGAGGCGGTTAGAGTGAGCCGGACCCGAGGCAAGGGAACTAAGGTCTAGGTCGACCTTGTAGCCGCGGTGAAGTCGATAGGTCGAAGTAACGGTATGGCGCCCAGTCGAGCCGCTACGGGTCATCATTGTAGCCTCCTGCTAATAGCCATCTCTTATTAAGAGTGGACTCATTCCCCTGAGGTATTTCCTCTTCCCCGGCCGAATGACAGATCTCGAATGGCCCAGGGCACATCAACGTCCCCAGAATGTATCCTTTTCCCTCAAACCTCAGACCGCAACTCAACTGTGGTCATCCACCGGTCCTCATTCGAAGACAGGAAACATGAACCACAAGGAACCGGCGGCGATGGGATTGCCATGCCGCTGTGGCTCTTTTCCTCCATATCATCACGCACCCCGTCCACGGATGTAAGCGGCGTCTTCTCCCCAGTGGCCGAAGACTCGACGAGAAAGACGTCTATCGAGTCAAGGTTCTCCCCGTCAAGCCTAGAAGGGCCCCCCTCGTTGGACAGAGTGAGGTCCACCATTCGGAACGCTACGGTGGCATCCTCAGAGCTAAGTGGCCTCAATACCATCCAAGAGTCTCCCTTCGATAGAGTGAAGCCGACAGTTGAGACGGTGGAGCGTGCGTCTGCGGCCAAGATATACTTAGAGACGTACTTTTACGAGCGTCTATCCAAACCCGACCCTCGCGAAGTATGTCGCCGGCATATGGAAACCAACCTTCTACGGTCAAGAATGACACCGGAACAAAGGCGCGCAATTTGGGATGCCTTCAACGCGCAATGGACTTGGCACCTCAGAGAAACGAGGGCTCTCATGACGAAAAGTGCCCGGGCGGCAAAGGGAGAGTCGGCAGGACCGTGCCTTGACGAGTATGAGACTCTCAAGCTTATTGGAAAGGGAAGTTTTGGCGTCGTGAAGCTGGTTTGCGAGAAGCCAAAACCTGAGAATTCGTTTCGGAAGCAGGTATATGCGATGAAGGTGATTCGAAAATCGGACATGATCCGGAATACGCAGGAGGGCCACCTTCGTGCCGAGCGAGATTTGCTGGCCGCCGCGGAAGGATCAAACTGGTGAGTACTAATCGGGTGATTGATCCCATCGTCCATTCTCGCGGACAAGTAAGTCAACTTGACAGAGTCAAGATGCTAACTCGTGCTGTTAAGGATCATCCCGTTGTTTGCCAGCTTCCAGGACGAAAAGAATCTGTATCTGGTGATGGATTATATGCCCGGAGGCGATTTTCTTTGCCTCCTGATACGCGAGCATTGCCTCCCAGAAACGGTCACGCGATTCTACATCGCCGAGATGATTCTTTGCGTGGAAGAGGCTCATCGACTACGCTGCATTCACAGAGACGTTAAGCCAGACAACTTTCTCATATCTCCGTCTGGACATTTGAAGATCTCTGATTTTGGGCTGGCATTTGACGGTCACTGGTCTCATGATGCAGGATACTACAACTACCATCGATACTCCCTCATGACACGGCTTGGAATCGACCTTAACGGTGACGACGGCGACAAGAAGGAGGGAAGAGCAGTTCATAAGCAGCTTAAATCTACGAGTCTGAACAAATACAACAGCGCGAACCAGATGGACGGCGAGCCGCTGCTCGATTGGCGACAGAGGTGCGGAAACCGCTGTGCGGCGAACTCAGTTGTCGGAACTAGGCAGTACATGGCACCAGAAGTGCTCAAGGGCTCCAGCTACGACGGCCGCTGCGACTGGTGGAGCATTGGTATCATTCTCTTTGAGTGTCTGTATGGATATACGCCCTTCTACTCTGATAAGGGAAGAGAACGAACGAAACAGAAGATCTTGGTGAGTTTTATGATTCTACATCCATCCTTTATTCCTCTTCAAACCCTGCTCCTCTCCCTGGCCATCTTCTGCAACTAACATCTGGCATCAGAACCACAGAGACGAGTTCAGGATTCCGGTAGAGCCCTACGTCTCCGATCGCTGTAAAGACCTGCTCCGACGGCTAATCAGGGAGCCCGAAACCCGACTCTCGTCGTACCACTACCGACTGAAGGACCAAGGGATGCCGATGGAGGGGATAGGGGGTACGTCGTACGTCTTTGCCAACGACGCGGAGGACATCAAGGCGCACAAGTGGTTCCGCAGCGTTCCGTGGGACCGCCTCCACCTCCAGACACCTCCCTTCGTCCCCCAAATCCGCCGCGCCGACGATACTCAATATTTTGAAGACGACGAGCGCATCAGCGACTGGTCATCAACCATGGCGAGCAACACCGAGGAGTCACATATCGGCCTTGACGAGACTCGGGTCCTCCTACGTGGAATGCGTGACCAGGTGCACACGTATGCCGCGGAGCTCGTGAGAAAGCCATACGATGCGCGTAACATCGACAAGAAGATCGACGCGGAACGGGGTTTGTTGTGTCGGGAGCGGGAGGTGCTAAAGCAATTCGTTCGTGTGTACGGTCGGAAACAGAAGAAGCCACCTCGAGACCCGCTGCTCAGAGACCCAGAGACGAAGGGGATTGTCCTCTTGCAGAGGAGAAAGACGGCGTTCATGGGGTATACGTGGAGGCGCAGGCGGATGTACGGGTATAACTTTGCGTACAGGACCAGCTCGGCGAAGGGGGCGGTCGGGGCGAACAAGTGCTCTCTTCACCACACTGTCACTTTCAATAGTGAACAGCCTCAATGCTTGTTATGAGACGGATTGGGTTCCTTTTATTCGTTCCTATTGTCGCGATTCTTGGGGTTCGTGGCTCATGGCCTCTTGGATCTTGGAAGAGGAACGTTGTTGGGGGGACGACGACTCCTATGATTATGGGGGCTCACACACACTCTCTACCTGTCTTAGCGCTGCAAATCGTTTTGTAACTATAGGCGGTATGACTTCTATACTCCTACGATGCCAACCTTTCCCTTATTCCTGAAATCCAGGAGGCATAGGGCGATGAGCAGGGCTGGGATATTCGTCCTACATGGGGATATCGCCGCTACTTTGTCTTCGGCCGCTGTCAAAGTATACACTACTCTATTGATTCATGTACCTATTACGATTAATACATACGCCCTGGTGCTCGGGACTTTCTGCCTCGCACCCTTTTTCGTGGTGGGTGACAAGGCACATCCGATCGAGAGCATCTATTAGCATCTATTGTTTTGCTCGCCCTCACTCCACTACCCAAGGGAAAGGAACGAGACGAGGAGCAAGCTGAGATGAGCTGGGAATATGTGTAAGATGGCGGGTGGGAGAAGGTGGAGGCAAAAAAGTAAGGCACTCCATGCCAAAACCGTGTAAGTGGTACCTAATAATAGCATGCGGAACCAGAGCGCCGGCGAACATTCCTTGTTGGCGCCGCGAGCTTTTGAGTTGGCCAAGAACGCGACCGCAGAGCAACCTCATGGCTGCATACATGCCCTCAGCAAAGCCATCTACCCATGACGGTCCGATTGGTACGGCATCGAGGAGTCTTCCTAAGCATCTTGTACGAAACGACCTCTCCATCCCCCTCCCCAATAAGAGGAAGCTGGAGCCGAGTATTGCACAGTCAATGAAAAGACCACCATCATTTTCAGAGCGGGGGGGGGGCCGGGTGCAAGATCTATATATATTCCCCACCCACCCTCACGCTCGCCGACCCTTATCCGTAGTAGGCGGTGTATCTCGCGCAGGGCTGTACTCATGCTCGCCCCCACACCTCGCGTTCAAAACCTCCCACTCGAACTCCTTCAGCGCCCTCAACTCCGAACCGACAAACAGCAGCGCTATGAGCCCGTCCACCGTCCCCGCCACGAGCGACAGGCTCCCCACGAGGAGGAGGAGGAAGGATGCGAAGGGGGGCGTGAACCACGTGCCTACTAGGCACGCGAGCCAAGCGCCGAGCGAGGCAAGAAAGTGATAGGCCCGGAGGCGGCGCTGGGAGCGCTCGCGGGCAGAGTAGGACGATATCAGGGAGAGGACCTCGTCGTACGCGGAGGGTGTAAGGTCATCGGGCGCGAGGGTGGCGGCGCGGAGCTGGGCCGTGAAGGGCTCCGACGGCGCGTCGGAGGGCACGGGGGAGTTGGTTTGGAGGTAGGCGCCGCTGTTCACGGCCTCGGAGTCCGAGGCCCGGCTCGCGGGTCGCGGGGACGAGGAGGGGACGTGGAAGACCAGCGTCGCCTCGGCGGAGAAGTGGTCGCTGACGGAGCACCGCAGCGATGGGTGGGGTTCCAGCATACCGACCCTCACGTCCTTGACCACCCACCCGGCGCCGTCCGAGGCGGCGACGTCGCCCGTCCCGATGAGGATGTAGTCGAGCCGCTTGCCCGCCTCGTCTATCGCGTCGGGGGAAACGACGGCCGCCTCGTGGCCCTGCGCTGCCAGCCTCTGCTGGGCGGGGGACCACCGCCAGGTGTTGTAGCAGCCGTCGGAGGTGGCGCCGTTCTCGCGGATGTTGAACTCCGCCGTCGGGACGGGCACGCCGCGGGCGGCCTCGGGGGCGTAGTGGGCGGGGCCGAGGGAGGAGTTGGGGTGGAGGACGCGCCAGGCGTCGCGGACGGGGGCGTGCGAGGTAATGATGGTGTGGGGCAGGGAGAGGGGCAACATGTTTAGGTCGCCGAGACCGAGGACGAGGTGGCCCCGGTCGGCGGCGCCGCGGAGGAGCCTGGCGTACTCCCAGGCCTGGGCGGCGCGGTGGCAGTCGTAGGAGTTGTCCTTGTCGCTGGAGTAGCGGGCGTGGAGCTGGTCGGTGGGCGCGGGGAGGTTAGCCGGGGGGGAATCGCACACGAGGAAGGGTTATCTCGTCTAAAGAAGGTATGTGTAGTGCAAGTAAAACAGAGATGGGGAAATCAAAACATACGTGGGTGTTAAAGACCTCGACCACGTCTCGCCTCCCGGGCCCAAACCTGATCTTTGCGCACGCGACGCCCTTCCCGACGTACCAATCCCCCCTCCAGAAAGCCGTCGGCCTCCCGTTGAGTGGATAGGCGAACATGGACGTCTCCTCTATGGGCCACCGCGACAGGATGGCGAGCCCAGACCCGAAGGCGCCGCCATAGTAGTGCTTGCCATATGGGAGGACGGCGCGCGTCTCGTGACGGATGGCGCGGTAGTCGGCGGCGCAGAAGAGCTCCTGTAGGGCGACTATGTGCGGCTGGGGGTTGGCTTCGGCAAGGCGGTGGGCGATCTCGGCTATGCGCTCGGTGCGGAGCTTAGAGATGTGTTTTAGGCCCCAGACGTTGAGGGTTACAACGTTGATTTCGGGCGGGCGGGAGTCCATGGGGACAGGTGGGACGTCGAGGCTTTGGTTCGAAGTAGGGAAGCCAAGAAGCAGCTAGTATAAAAAGCCGGACAAGAATGCTAGGGACAGAGTGATACTAGAGCCGGACGGGGTTCTAGTGGAAGCTCTAAAATAAATGGAGATTGAATGGACGAGACTGCCAGACCTTAATACAAGTACGATGATAATACAAGTATATAAACGCTCCGTCCAGGGTCCAGGGGAGGCGAGGGCGGTTGGTCCCTGGCGAGATTTATTGGTATTACAGGGACTTGTATTGTGGATCAGGCTCAGGATCATCTCTGCTCACCATTGGGCAATTCACAAGCATGAAAGGTCAGATGAATAGTTCTTAACCAAATTACCAGCCGGCGCGGCTGGTCGCGAACCATTCCCATCTCCCACCATGAGCCCGCGTCCGTCGATAACGAGCATGTGGGGAATGTAGCGCGCGGGATAGAAGTGACGGAGCATTTTAGAGACATGATGATTGGTGAGAGCAGGGGAAGTAATATGAGCACAAGCGTTAGTGAAGGTAAGAGAATGGATTGCCCCGGGTTGGGTCTCTCTTGGGGAATTATTCCTGTTGTGCCAGCACTTGACGAGCATTCATACGCTACAGCTGTAACATCCTTGGTGGTTCCTGCCTGCTATCTGGTCTGTACAGTATTAATACACTAGGTGTACAAATTAGTGGTAGCCCCCCCCTGTCGGCCTTGGGCGCCCTGGGCTTCCTGCTCCTACCCTATTGGTGTGAGGGTGGGTGTGACGTCTGTAGCGGGACAAAATGCGTCGCGACGTAATACTACTTCGGAAACTGCACCTCATCAACCTTGTCGCTCGCGACTGCCAACGCTAGCTAACTTGCTCCTGAGGCGTGAGTTCTGAAGAACTTTCGTCCCTTGGGACCTGCACCTAGAGCAGGCCCGTCCCAACTATTGTTTGCTAGTCTTATAAGCCGGAAGGCACAGCAGTTCCCCGCCGAACCAGACACCAGACATCAGAAACCGCCTTCCTTCCCAACTGCAAGCAAACCGGGTCACGCGCCACGGGCCACGCTCTCCGACTTACTGCCCCTAGCGCGATCCCTCCTCCGAATTGACCCCTCAAAACCTCCCCTAGTCATGACCCAGGATCTCGCAACCCCCTCCTCCACTAAGCGCCGGCGCGTTCAAGCCCGTAGCGACAACGGCACCCCGCGATACAGCTCCCCCGACGAGCTCGGTGGATACTACCCGACTCCCATACACCTCCCCGCCGCCCGCTCCACAGCAGACGCCACTTCCACGCCAAAGAACACAGCCCGGAGGATATCCATCAGGAGGGGGAGACCTAGTAGATCTCCCAGTCGGAGTCCCAGCCCTGACGAGCTGGAGCTTAACGAGCCGTCTCTCCAGAGCTACGGGCGTCCTTCAGCCACGAAGTTGGCGTCGCAGCCGAGAGTAACGAACGGTACCGGAACCCAGGATAGAAGCTCCATGGCCTCTCCATCAAGGCAACATTCTCGCCCCCAATCGGGATCGCCGCGATCGCGGACTCCGACCCCAACCCGTTCTGCCTCGCAGTCAAGATCGAGAAGCGCAAGCCAGAGGCGGTCGAGATCCCCCTCGAGACAAAGCAGGTCACCCTCAGACTCAATAGCCCGCTCAAGGTCAAGAACCCGGTCCCGGTCCCGGTCCCGGTCCCGGTCCTCTCACTCACACTCGCGCTCGCGTTCGACCACTGGCTCCCCCTCTCGCTACGAAACCTGCTCACAGGGGAGCCGCCGATCCGAATCCCCCTCCAAGCCGCCACCCTACGAGCCCGTCCGCCCCTCTTTCCGTGCCAAGCTCGCCCTCCATGGTCATACTCACGCCGTCTCGCAGGTCCGTATCTCCCCTGACGGCCGCTGGATTGCCTCCGCCTCCGCAGACGCCACGATCCGCCTCTGGGACGCCGCGACAGGTGCTCATATGGACACCCTAGTCGGCCACCTCGCCGGCGTAAGCTGCGTGGCGTGGAGCCCTGACGGGGACACCCTCGCCTCGGGTTCGGACGACAAGTCTATCCGCCTCTGGGACAGGGTGACGGGCCGCCCGAAGAAGAGTGCCAAGGGCGTCGGTGGCAGCGCGAAAAGTGCAGCCCTGGCTTCGATGAAGCCGCTCCTCGGCCACCACAACTACCTGTACTGCCTCGCCTTCTCTCCGAAGGGAAACATGCTGGCGAGCGGGTCCTATGATGAGGCGGTTTTCCTATGGGATGTCAGGGCGGGGAGGCTAATGAGGAGTCTACCCGCCCACAGCGATCCCGTTACAGGGATTGACTTTTCGAGGGACGGGACCCTCGTGGTGAGCTGTTCGACCGACGGCCTAATGTGAGTTCCTCCCTCCCTTCACTCTCCACCCTCCTTGAAGGGAGAAAACGACGTCTGACACACCCGCTTCCACAGCCGTGTTTGGGACACCTCGACGGGCCAGTGCCTCAGAACCCTAGTCCACGAGGACAACCCGGGCGTCGCTAACGTTTGCTTCTCGCCCAACGGCCGATTCGTGCTGGCCTTTACGCTGGACAACTGTGTCCGGCTATGGGATTACGTCTCCGGGTCCGTGAAGAAGACTTACCAGGGCCACCGGAATGAGAAGTTCGCCGTCGGGGGCTGTTTCGGCACCCACAGGCGGAGCTCTGGGGGTGGGGAGGGCGCTTTCATTGCCTCGGCGAGCGAGGACGGCGCAGTAGTGCTATGGGACGTGAAGAGCAGGGAGGTGGTGCAGGTGGTGCAGGGACACACGGGCGTTTGCTTCTGGGTGCATGTCGTGGGCGGGGTCATGGTTAGCTGTGGGGAAGACCGTGTTGTCAAGATTTATAGGAACGAGGGCGCGGCGCCGCCTGCATCGACTCCGAAAGAGGTGGCTCTGGATGGCGCGCAGGAGGAGACGAATGGGATGGATGTTGAGGAGGAAGAGGGGGAAGGGGGGGATAGGATGGAGGGCGTAGAGGCTGAGGCCGAAGTCGAGGCCGAGGCCATCAGGATAAAGCAGGAGGATACCCCCATAGAAGGTGCGTAGCCTTGTAGAGGACGTTAGCAAACGGGGAACAGAATACCCCTATCCACACTCCCGAGAGGCCCAATGAGGAAGAATTCCTTAAAAACAAAGTTGGTCGTATTCATCGAAATCTAAGTCAACTGGTCCTTTGTCTTGGCCGTCTCTGGAAATGTACACCCGCCCTCGCCCTCGCCATCCCCCTGATCCTGGATTTCTCTAATACGGACAGCTTCCCTTATAGGGAAGACGCCTCAAATCGTCTCCCAACCCCCATTGTTAATCTCCCCCTCCAGCTTCCGGCTGATGAAGCTAGGCACGCCGTGGGTCAGGAACGTCGCCCTCAGCGTCGAGTCGTACCGCCTCTGGTGCAGGTAGAGCTGCCTGCTGTGCCGCAGGCCCATGTCCGTCTCGCCGTACCGGTCGATGTAGGGCGCCGCGCTCCACGAGCCAGAACGCCGGAAGAGGTAGAAGGTGCAGCACTTCCGGATGTTGAGGAAGATTCCCACGTTCTGTTGGCACCTTTGGTTTCTCTATGTTAGCGTTTGATTCCTTTTGCTTCGAGGGGAGAGGGGTGCATTTGGCGTGAGGCAGTGGGAATGGATCATTCCGAGAAAGGAGTTTTCCGGGTCTAGGGAGGGTGGAGGGTAGGTAGGGTGCTTACTTTCGCATATGCTGCTGAGCGCCGCCGATGCTCTCCTTCTCAGTCTCCCCCGCTAGCCTCTCATGCTTCAGACAGCAGACACTCTGCCCGCAAAACATCTCCCCGCACAACAGACAGAGCATCGGATCCGACAAATCCTTGCCCGTCGTGGGGCACCGCCGCTTCGTCGCCTCCTCAATCAGCGTGTCGAAATTCTTGGGCAGCCCCACTAGCTCGAAGATGCCCGGGTGCGTTAACGCCCCCGAGACCGGCGCATCGCCACCTCCGTATGCTCCCCGCGGCCAGCGGATCTGGTGCAGCAGCCAGCCGCGCACAATGTTCTCGGTGGTCTCGGGCCAGCCATCCGAGGAGCCGACGTCCGTAAGGGACATGCACATGCTATCAAAGGACGGGAGACGCAGCGCTCCAGTTAGGCGGTCGAGTTCGTCCGCGTCCGCGTCCGCCGGCACGGCGGAGCCTATATCCACGCCGTACTTGACATAGAGGAGGATGGCTGACTTCCGGAGGAACGTGAGGGCGTACTTCTTCGCAAAGGTGTAGTACCCTTCAAGAGACTGTAGGCCGGGTTGATTGAAGGCGTCCTTCTTTGCGCTCGAGTCGGAATATAGACCCATGGCACCCGACGGGCTGCCGTCCATTCCCCATTCCGTCAACCGGAGGGCAAATTCAGCAAAGGCGTACAGGCTTCGATTGGATTCGCTACCATTCACCAGCGCGCCAATCCACTGGTTGGAGGGGATGTGCACGCTCATATGGTGAACCACCTTGACAAGCTCCGCAAGGTAGCATAGGCGAAGGACGTTGTGAATGTCCATCTTCCTGACAGGAACCAGGTTGAAACTGATGTCGGACAGGAAGAGGAAGATATCCTGGCTCAGGAGGGGCACGGGCACATCCGGGAAGATGCCACTGGGCTGCTCTGGCTGGCCGTAGGAGTGGGCTGAGAAGAGCTGCGTGTGTAGCCGCTCACAGTGGGCACCCAAGCCGCTTTGGGAGCTATACTCTCCGCGCGACGATCCAAGACCTCCGAGCGCCAGATACGACTGGGCCGTGTCGGCAAGGATACGAAGGTGGGTGAGGAGTTGGTCCGGAATCCTGTCGAGCAACGTCATGCCATGCTGGCTCTCCACTCCGCGGTGCTGGATCTCAACCGACGAGATGGTGTAGCCGACAGCATTTACCAACACCCCGGTGGGCTTGACGTTGTCGACAAGCCAGCTCCGCTGCTCGGGGCCTGTCGATAACCCATTAACCCGCATAGTTTCTCGAAGCCTTTGGTAGGCCTTGGCTAGCTCCCCAACCGTGCCTGGTTGGTTTGCGAGAGAATCTCGAACGTTGGACTCGTGAATTGGGATAGTCTGAGAGCCGAGTCCGGTTCCAATGGTGACTGTCCGCGTCGGTCCGGAATGCTTCGTCCACGCCTCCTTGACAAGTTCGGGGGCCTTGTCCGCGATGCCGCTGACCATGGTCGACGTGGCGTGCGAAGTAAACACCGACTGCACGTTATCCATATCTCGAAGCGTTCCGTCTTCCACTAGTAGCTCGTCATTGAGGAAGTTGGCGAACTCGACCGCGGGCTGTACGTGGCCTGGATAGGATTCCTCCTTGGGCTTCCACATCACAGGCAAGAATGCGTTTCCGAGAGCCTTGCACAACGGACAAACAAACTCGTTCCGCTTCAGGTTCTCCGGGTGGTGTCGAGCTATCTGCGCAGCCTGCCGGCGTTGCGTCGCCTCAAAGTAGGTCTCAAAGCAGCTGTAATGCATCAGATGCCCACATCCAACTGAAACGGTCCCGAGTATCGAGAGGGACGATGGGAATCCCTTGCCAATGGTTTGGCGCTCCTCTTGCATCGTCTCTCCTGTCTGGCTAATCTTTGTCACGACCTTCCTATTCTCGTGGGCAACTCCGAAGGGCCTGATATCTTCAGCCGAGCGGTCAAGATTGGAAGGCGTGTCGTGTGCCTCCCTGACAAAGTCGGGGTCTTCCAGGTCCGTGAGTCGGACGATGCGGCTCTGATTGAGCAGTGCAAACGTACCCGAAAGACGACCGTCGTCCATCTCCTCCTGGCAGAGAATACAGGTGCCTGACGGATATTTCCAGAGGTTCCTTCGCTCGCCACCGAGAACTTCTTCATCTTCCTCACCATCAGAGACAGCGCCCCAGTCGATATCGCCTTGATTATCCATGAAGCTCTTCTGTTGTTGCTGGAACTGCGCCATGACCCTGGCCTGTCGGCTGAGCGCAGCCTGCTTCTTCATCTCTCGCTCTGCCTCGGCCGAGTTGATCGCCGGTGAGGCAGTATTGACGCGGTCAACGGGTATACCCAGGGCCATGTAGGCCTGCTCAAATGTTGCCGGCCGCTTCTGCTTCATTCGCTTGAGTATGAGGATGAGCTTCTTATGACAGGCTTCGAATTCCTCCTTGTTCGACATCAAGTCGAGCAAAGCCACGATGGTCTTCGCGTTCGGTGCTTCGGGAATGAAGTTGCTCCGACCAGGCCTTGTTAGGGCGATATACACGAATGACGCGGGGGATTCTTCGGTCATCGTATCATCATCTGTAGTGTCCTCCCCAATTGCAATCAGGATGAGATGTAGAACAACCTGCAAGAAGGTCTCCACGCGGGTAGAGGGAACCTTGGGCGTGAGCTTGGTAGCCACCAACGGATATAGGAGGGAGTAGTAGATGATCTGCGCAAACATGCCAGTGCTCGTAAATGCACCCAAGTCTTTGAACACTCCGGACGTTATTGGGCGCAGTTTAGGCTCGTAGACAACATCATCTATGGACTGGCCCGTCCTATTGGCGATCTTCTTCCGATACGCTGTCTCAGACTCCTCGCGCTGATTCTTGTTGTAGTGGGCGATGTAGGGATCCACCTCTTCAATGTACTCGTGTTTCAATTCGAAGGTACCCACGTCCGATACACCCTCGGGGGCTTTGAAGATGGCCGTTTGGTCAAGAACGCGGTGGAAGTCCTCCTGGTCTTGGTATTTGTCCGGCATCTTGTTAGATATCTCGTTGAATGACAGCGGCTTGAAGCAGAGGACGTGGATCAGGTCTCTGCGGATGGAGAGCAGTGTCTGATCGAGTTCATTCTCTTGAGGTATCAAGGCGGTGCGGTCGCTCAGAAGCACGATCAATAGGTGAAGCATGTCCTCGACGACATCGAGGTGCTGGTTGTCATCCTGAGCTTCCGACTTCTGCTCGAAGATACCTTTGACCCAACTGCCCATTCCGAAACGGTCAATGATCGATGCCAACACCCGATTGGGGTTGCAGACCACCATGGCGGTTTGAAGCAGGAATATATCTCTATGATGAGATACATCCCGTTGATTGACGCCTCGATAAGTGGCGGCTTGATGGCGGAGACTAATGCCATTGCGAACCCACATATTGGCCTTGATCTGAGCAAGCCATGCGCATACGCGCAAGGGGTAATCAAAGGCCGCCATCAGGTAGTCTTCCGGAGTGTACTCCTGTCTTGACATGATCTTCTTCCCCATCGATCGAGGTTTCGCCCACAGCTCATGCGTCGTAAAGCTGAGAAGGCCCCGGATATCTTCAGCGGTGAACGATTTCCCGCACTCGATTAGCCACGAGAGGGTGTAATGCAAGGCATGGTGGAAACTGATGTGATCTTCCTCGACGACGAACTTCACCACCCTGTACTTCGAGTCCGTGGCGTCGAACTCGAAGTCTTGGAGCGTCTTGAATTTGACCTCATCCTTAATTTCTGCCTGCTTGAATCGTCCACGGTCGGATCCAATAGAGTTGAGTATCACAATCTTGGCGGTCGCACGAATGGCGGATGAAAGGTAACCGTAGTCTTCTTTGGGAACTTTGCGGAAAGAGTCAGATAGCTGTCGGGACATCCTGTTGACTTCTCTCGTCACTAGCGAGGCCGTTATCCAGCTGTCCGTCTCGTACTCAACGTGGTCTCCGACGGCCCGGACGTTGGGACCAATGCCCTGATGGAGCTTCACAAGGTCCAGGAACTGCATCAAATACCGAGGCTCGACTCGAATCCGCTCTTGGACGTGCGGAGAGGAGAAAAGGTATTTGAGGTCTAGGTAGAAGTGGTACATCCGACGGTTGGTCACTGAGCCGCTATCGAATGCTAGGACAGTTTTCGGGTCGACATCCCACGGATGACCGACCTGACGCGTGGTTAGGAACGTGTAGAGGATAGAGAGTAAACTCGTCAGGAAGTTCCCCCGCTCTACCAACTCGGCAGTGATAGAAGGGGTCGTGAACATTTGAAGGGAGAGGTTGATGATTGAGTGGTCAGGCTCTCTGTCACCTATAAGATAGAGCTGGGCCAGTATCGTGTAGAGGCTCGCAAACCGGAGCCCGAGGATGCGCTTGAACTCGGGGACCTGGACGACCGTCGATATGTACAAGGAGCGGAGGTCGTTCCTTGCCCTTTTCCACAAGCGCAGATCAAATAGGATGAGCCAGTCGAGGCGAACTCTCTGGAAGACATCCTCGGCTGGCGCGACGTTATCCCTGAGTCCGTACCCCGCTGGGGCTTCCAACCAATATCTTCCAGGTTTAGAAGGCTTGGTCTTTGTCGGCTTGCCTGGGGTTTTGGGTATGTCTCCATTCGCCTTGGCACGACGAGATTGGGCCAGGAGATGTTGTTCGGCAGTGTCCGAGTCGGACGGGCTTAGTTCGCGCTCCCCCCTGCCAGTCGCACGAGCCGGTCCACCGGCAGGGGGAAGGGGGGGAGGGGGGTATCCAGCTATGGTGGCTTCGTCCTCCTCAAGGGTGGCTTGCTCATCTCGCTGCCACTCAACGCCGGCCTCGACGCCATCGTCCGGTCTTGCGTCGACCATCATGACATCATCGTCATCCTCGCCTTCCTCCCGCTCACCAATAGATGGCGTGTCCTCTCCGCCTCCGAAATGAAGAATACGTTCAATGTCGTCATCGCTGTCGTCGTCGTCGTCGTCCATAAAGTTGTTCTCGACAATATCGACCACCTGGCCCTGCGTCTGCGCGGTCTGCACTCGAGGGGGTTGTTGGGTTGCCAGTTGCTGGAAGTTCAGAATGACCTGGCGCTGGAAGCGTTGCTCGCGCTCCATTTCATAGGCTATCAGAGCTTCGTCGTCGATGCCCCCCTTCCTAACACCCTCCCGCGCCGCGGAAGTCCCTTCCCTCCAAGGCTTCAAGAGCTGCTGACACACAACGTCACGCAGGAGGGTATGGTCGTTCCCGACGCTGCATCCGGCAATATCGCTGAGCCAATCGATCATGGTAGCACACATCTGCTCACGGAACGTGTCTCTCGAAGACCTCACCGTAATGGTTACTCTTATCTCTTCCAGCTTCTTGGCCATAGTGAGAAGCGTATCGACGTTGTCCATGTATTTTAGAATGCTTCGTCCGATGGTATCCGTCTCAATGGCCCTCTTGTAGGCCTGGGCCTCTGTTGTCCTGCACGAACGAGCCACATGATTCTGTACATCGGTGATGGTATGCTTCTCGTCATTCCACAAAACGAGAGCGTACTCGATGTCCTCTTCAAGCGGCTCATCCGTACCGTATGATGCCGACATGAGTCGCGATGACCTCTCGTCCTGGGTGATGGACTCCTTAGTCTTGACTTGCCGGAGCTGTTCGGGGCAACATGAAACGACGTCGCATATGAAGTCTAGCACCCGCGCCACGGTCATGTTGATAGACTGGACAATATCATCAGGTACGGTACTCTTCTGCTTGCCCTTGTCTTTCGTGCTGGCCCCTTCCCTCTCCGAGTGTATGGAACACGGCATCGGCACCTTCCAGGCCTCAGGATCACCGCAGTCGCAGCATCCGCTATTGCCGACAGAGATGTTGATCCGAGCCATGTGACCCGTGTGATCGGTCGCCTCGAAGCATCGGCTGCACAGCACGCATGTGTCGTCCGTGCTGCAGGTCCGGCAAGCGTAGGCAGCTTCCCCAGCCTTGAATATGTGGCCGCATTGCTTGCCTCGTGCGGCTTCTGTGTATTCGGCGCCCTCGACAGCTCCTTGAGCGTCGCTAAGCTTCATTGGTGGTTCGCTACCGGCCGGGAAGAAAAGGCGCATGTTCTCGGTCGTGCCGCGCGCCATGGACCAGAAGAGGGCATCGAGTAGTTCCTTTTGCGCGCGTTCGGAGTATCGATATTTATGTTGGGAGGGCAGCGTCATCAACAGGTGACAGAGCTGCAGCTCCTGTGTTAACATGGGCGGATCCATGTTGGGTTCGTTTGGCGTTTGCAACCTTCTCGGGATTATTGCATGGCGGTGAGAGTCTATTCCGCAAAGGGTAGGGGACGTCCTGCCGTAGAAGCCAAGGATTCCAGGTTCGGATACTGATGGGGTAGGTAGTGGTTGGAGGGAGGCTCTGAGATGGGTAGTGCTGGGTGGGCAAGTTGGAGTCTAGGACCAGGCTGGTGGCTGTGGGGGAGAGTTCACCAACATTAAGCCTTATGGTAAACCGTGAAGGTGGGGCATATGCTTGTACGAGTACCTTTATCTAGTATTACGCAGTACTTGAATAACCCCGTTCTGGGTTCTGGGTAGGTGTTTTTAGCGGAAAGAAACTAGCTCGAACTTCCAACAGTTCTGGGAAGAAAGTTGTACAAGGGTGAGGAGTTCCAAAGGACGCGTAATGTAAGGATTTCAAGGGCTTTCGTAAATGATGGGGGTGGTGACCTGGGTTTGTCAAGTCGCAAGAGCCTCGAGCTGAGAGAGCTTCACCTGCATGGGTGTGGATCGGAGTTTTGGTGGGGTCCGCCAGAAGCATGAGTATCCACTGCCTGAAACCCAATCCTAGCCGCTCACTCGTTCTAGAACCTGCACAGACAGAGGCAGATGTTCAATTACATAATACTACAGATGCATTACCGTCACATCAGCCAACTGCTTGGTTCGTGAGCAGGATACTGTCGTGTACATATGTGAACTCCTCCAAGAACATTAGGCGATATGTTTATGTATTAAAATAATAAGCCAACGGTCCATCTGTTTCCAGGCATTAATTACCTCCTGCTTTCCAATGTCCTGTCGCCTCATAACCTATTGCAATACCAAGTCACGTGTGATGTGAGGACCACTTCTGAGGAGGAAGAGAACACACCACACACATTTGATATCTCTCTCCTCGCTCTCGGGTATGTCTAATCTACTAGCACACGGGGATCACTGCCAAGCAATATTAATGCATTGCAACCGTCTTGTGGTGGCGTGTTTTGAATGCACGGGCCAAGCTGGGAAATAGCTCCGCTCCGTCAAGCATTCCATCCATCTTTCAACCTGCTCGAGTCGCAGTTGCGAGACTTCCATCCCCATGGGACTGGCACGGACTAATAAATGGTTTCTAGGAATGGGTCTCCATTCCTAATGAGAAAGACAGGCCCTTTCGGAATCGGGGGTACACATCTCTAAACGAGCATGTGTACATGTATCGACCTGTTCCCTAGGAGCATACACGCTATTCTTGGAATCATGGCCATAACTCAGAACGAGCTTGCATAGTCTCGCCTATGTCCGCAGCCCACAAGTCTAACACCCACCGCCATGGCATTTCCCTCAACCTCGATACCATACACCCTAAATGTTAAGGATTTGAGAAGGGCATCGAAACATGGCCTGGCCCGCCACTGCCGTGCTGGGGAACTAAGCGTAACACTTCCCCGAGTTAACCTCGGAGATGATTCCCGTACACCAATGGATAAGGATATTCGTTGGCGTAGCTGCTGACGGGATAATAATATTCGAGAACCTTTTCCTCCTCTTAAACCTGCACCTGCAGCCTGGTCCTATCTCTATGGTCCCTGGATACACAGGAAGATGACACAACGTAGTGACGGAATGAGCAGGGAGGCGCGCTGGCCACGCCAGATTGGCCTCGAGGCCCTCGTCAACTACTCTCTCCGTGGCCGTCTACTCAGATCAGGCAGCATCCATATACCCCTGTCAAGGCTTCCATCACATATCTCATCTCCTAGCGGCTGCGACATCCCTCGGTAGCGACATACCTCATTTCTCCGTAATACTCAAGTTTGCCTGCCAACGTTACTACTCTACCCATTAACATTGAGCTAATATTCAGCAACGTCCTCGACCCGTTATATGTCTCCGGAAGGTATGCGTGCCGTCGATGTCAGAAAGTTTGGGTCCGTGTTAACCTGGTGACAAAAGACCTATCTTTCATGGTTGTGGGCCACGACCGAGCCGCCTTGCACTAGAGCAGATGTCTTGGGTGCGCCTACGTGTGGTAGCTACGAACGCCCACTCACCAAGATATCACCTCGAACACCTAGCTTTTAGGGAGGAGACAGACCCTTCGGTTCGGCCGGGATTCTACCCTCTGTTTGGTCTGGGTTCTACCCTTCTTTCACTATGAGGTGTGTCCTAGGTTTTACCCCTGGCGAGGATCAGGTAGATTGCGGAGCTCACCCTTTGCGAGTAGACGAGAGCACCTCGTCATACGTCTCGAGTCGGTGGTGGATAGCGCAGCTTTTTGAAAGCCGGCCCGCGAGTGTCACACCCTCACATATAAGTAATCCATGGGCAAGCACCGTAGCATCAACAGAGAGCTCAGAAAGAACTTCTATTCGGCAAACCGCGTGAGTATCCGCCTATTTAACCACTCATATGATACACTGTCCCTCTATCACGGGAGATTGTCGGGGTCGTCTATTTCCTCGGCCGACATCTAATCCTCCTCCTCCTCCGTCACGTACTTGTGGCGGATATCCTTCCATTGACGCTGCGAAACCCGTTAGTGCCCGAGCTCCCAGGAAAGCCGAAGCTCCCTCTCCTCTCAATGGTAAGACTTACGCCCTTGTTCCAGTGATCCCAGACAGCGTCCATTCCTCGGTTGAAGCCACTGTTGTTCCCCCACCGTCAGTATTCCTCTCGCTACCTTTCCCGGCGGGCGATGAAAACCTACATCTCCCACGCGAAGGCCGCGCCAAAGACCGCACCCAGCATGGTGTAGTTCTTCTTGAAGATCGAGCTGCAGGATATCCCAATCAGTATAATACTCCCCCCCAGCTAAAATGCCGCATAATTCTCAGTCGGTGTGTCGGTATCGGTATCGCTTACGAGTAAATGGCGTTCGTGAAAGACTGTATCCGCGCGCAAATTAGCTCCCTGCCTCGGACTCACTCGATAGCTAGCACCAGCTCAGTCGCACGCAGACGGGGAAGCTTACCATCTTGACTGCTAGGTCCAATTGGACTTTTTTCCACCTCGTTGAAAAGATTGACGTTAGTTCTGTTCCCGGGGGAATTGGCCGAGGTTCGCTGATTCGAAGGTCGAGCTGTGAGGTGGAGTGAGGTTTTGCGTCCCTTTTTCCGATTGAGCCCGCCGCAATCTGATGGTAGACGGAAGTAGCCGGGCCTGGATTACACGCAGTATGATTGGACAAGGGCTCTTGGACTTACGTAAGCATATAGCCGGTCGGTCTAAGTACTTCCTTAAAAGTACAGCGATGGAAATACGTCAGGTTCAGACGGAAGTTAACTACCAGTGGCATCGTCTGGAGATTGATCGCTCATATATCCATTTCAAGAACTAAGTTGTTCCGTTATTTTCAGAAAACAAGAATTTATTCGCAGTTTCTAGTGAATCTATCATTCTAAGGTGCTTCTTTTCCGCCCCTCCATCCCTCCGTTCCTCCGTATTTTTTGCCCGTCATTTATGAAGAATGGTGGAAAACCCCTCAGAACTGTTACCACGCTCAAGAATCAAACCGGTCCACCGTGCAAACGACAAGATATCGTTTCGGGTAGAGGATCTAGACCTAGAACAAACGGATCCTGGGTAGGAAAATAGCACAAGACAAGAGAAAGGGGAAGGAGACATATTTACAAGCCTCATCCCTTCTTCTGTATGCTGGTGGCAAGACCCGTTGATGAGCCGCCGTCGAGCTTCCGCATAGCCCTATGTCCTGCCCCTGAAACCCTTTCCTTATAGATCCGCATCCTTCTCCGCCTGCTGATGGGCTCCGTAGCCCTTCTGCCTCGAATCATGCTAAGAGTCCTGGACTTTGGCGGGGGCTTGAACTCCTGCTCATCTGACTGTACCTGCTTTTCCACTTCCCCGGCCTCCTCCTTGGACGCCTTGGTCTTCTTCTTCCATCTAAGCTTGGGGGGCTTGGGAAGTATGGATACAATCTTCTCGATCCAGCTGTCGGGAGTGAGCCGGATAACGGCGCCCCAGGGGATCGAAATCGCACCGAGCCCAATCGACATGCCCCATTCCTTTCCATTGAGGGGCTTGATCTGGAAGGCCTCACCACCCTTGAAAATAATGAGGACTTGGCCCCCAATCATGATGACGTTCATGATCAAGAAGAAATAGTTTCGCTGGATGCCTTCGAATATGTTGAGCTTATTGTCGAGTCGGCGATTACTATTACCGGCGGTTAGCAACCATTACAACAATGACACGTTCCGATGGGGTGATTGCCCTCCGGGTCCCACTTACTTGACCTCATTGAATATCTGGAGCCAAACAAACGTGTTGAACACCAGTGTCTTGTGCCTACTGTACTCTGTATCGTTACTCAAGTCGTATCCCAGCAACGTGCTGCCGCCAAAGTGGAGAGTGAATGCGATCGCGAGTTGGCAGATGGCTTGTCCGATGATCATCTTTCCCATTCGCGCGTTGACAAGGGGAGCAGACTTCCTCTCTGGTTTGCGGTCTAGGACCGAGGGAGACGGCGGATCGGTCGCGAGCGCGAGAGCGGCGAACGTGTCCATGATGAGGTTGACCCAAAGAAGCTGAACGGCGTTGAGGACTGACTCTCCCTTGTCACTTGCCACAGCAGTAACAAATGTCAAAACGACAGCCGTGATGTTGACGGTAAGTTGGAACTACGAGGCGAAGTCAGAAACATAATGGGACATAATCACGACAGGAGCTGGGACTCACCTGGAGGAACTTCTTTACGGAATCATTGACGGCGCGACCCCACATCATACCCTTAACGATAGAGCTGGAGAAAGTATTAGTAGCCCCTCATATTCCCCTGGCCCGTGAGTGTCCGAATATTGCCACATACCTAAAATTGTCATCCATCAGGATGATATCAGAGGCCTCCTTGGCAACCTCGGTACCCGCAATGCCCATGGAGAACCCAATATCAGCCATCTTGAGAGCAGGAGCATCATTCGTCCCGTCGCCCGTCACAGCAACGGTCTCGCCCAGTTCTTTGAGTGTACGAACTAGGATACGCTTATCCTCGGGGCTAGACCGTGCCAGAACCTGAAGCTTCGGAATCTTCTCCTTGCGCTCCTCATCGGAGAGTCGACGGAAATCAGGTCCCTCCATCGCAGTGCCACCTTCCTCTGGGTGGTAAATGCCACACTCCCTTGCGATAGCCGTCCCGGTTAGGATGTTATCGCCAGTTACCATACGGACAATGACTCCAGCCTTCTGGCAGTCCTTGATGGCACCAACGACGGACTCCCGCAGCGGATCCTTGATACCGTAAATGGCAACGAGGGTCATGCCCGCGTGAATGGTGCTGAAGCTGGCCGCGCTATCGCCGGACCCGGACGAGTACTCTTTCGGCGGCCAAGAATCGAAATCCCGGAATGATGAGCCAATCGTTCGAAGTGATTGGGTTGCGTAGGAGGTAATAATGCCCTTGAACATCTCGGAATCCTCCTTGGCTAGATCGGTTGTGGTAAGGTCGCTGCTGCTCCCACTGGTAAGGACTTTGGTACAACTGGCCAGAACGATCTCCGAGGCACCCTTGACATAGGCTCTGAACTTGCCGTTAGGGAGTTTGACCACGGTAGCCATATACTTGAGTTTTGAATCGAAGGGGACGACGTCCACGACGTTGGCGTTGCTCCGCTCCTCTTGAACCGGACCTGCGCCGAAGTAGTCCCGGCAAAGTGTCAAAAGTGCAACTTCAGTCTTTGAGCCAATGAAGGTCTTTTCGCCATTCTGATCACCTTCGAATGCGGTGGAGTTGACGGCGTTGGACTGGACAAGCAGCTCTTTCATCTCGTCGCTTAGACCCTCGGCGAACTTTGCAGCGGAGGAAGCCGTCGGAATTGGGCCATCGGAGGACTCAGATGTCTTGTTGGGATGGTTGCCTTCACCGGCGGGTTCATAGGGAGGCTTGCTATCGCCGCCAAAGTTGGTTCCTTTCCCTAGAGTGGCGGCAACAACCGTCATCTTATTTTGGGTAAGAGTGCCCGTTTTATCGGAGCAGATGGTTGTTGCGTTGCCCATGGTTTCGCATGCCTTCAGGATGCGCACGAGATTGTTATCCTTCATCATCCTTGTCGTTGCAAAGGCGAGCGCAAGCGTGACTGCAAGAGGGAGACCCTCGGGAACGGCGACCACGACAACGGTGACAGCGACGATAAAGATATCCAGAAATTCTTGGCCCTTTTCGCGGGGACTGGCGTGGTTGTGTGGGAGATTGGCGAGGAACTTGATGAAGAGGACGACGAATAGAAGAAGCGCCGCTCCGCCACCAAACTTCGCGATTGAATTGGCAAGTCTGCTGAGCTTCATCTGAAGGGGAGTATCTTCTTGCTCCGTCCTTAGAGACATAGTAGTTCGACCATAAGAGGAATGGACACCAACGGCAGTAACCAGAAACGTCCCTGTGCCCTCATTGACCTGGCTGCCGGAGATGATGAACGGGTCAAGTTTCTCGATCTCTTCGTGATGGGCGCCGGGAGAGTTCAAAGCCTGGAGAGATTGATATACTTGGTCGGCGGGGACCTTCTTTAGCAAATCCGACTCTCCAGTGGCTGAGGACTCGTCACATTTGATGCCGTGTCCATCGATGAAGATACCATCCACGGGGATGACATCGCCAGTCTCGAGATGCATGACATCTCCGACCAAGATGTCGAATACCGAGATTTCAACAGATTGACCGGATCGTACAACTTTAACTGAGCGCGTGCTATTTTTCTTGTTGAGACTGTTGAATTGACGCTCCATTTGCCAGTCGTTGACTGTAGTTACCTAGATTTAGGAGCTGTTAGTAGCCGTTCAGAGGTAACAGAACTGACTGAACTGTCTTGCAACCGACGACAACGGCCGAGGAGGCTTATGAGACTCATGGGTTCCATGGTCCTATGGACGCTTCTAGTTAAGGGTAATACTAACAAGAACCACAACTCTAAGGTCCGACTGTCAGTCTCGTGGGAGTCCAACTTGAGCAAGGGTCCGAGGTCTTGTCACTTACATGATGGCAACAAGAATCGCAACACCCTCAACCCATTCGACCTTGGGCTCCTCCTTCTCGCCCGGCTTATGCTGCTGCGGGGCAAATGTCTGGTAGAGGCCCAGAGCGAGGGAGACAACGGCGGCAGCCGTCAGTAGAATGAGGACTTTATCGTTGTAGGCGATCCAGGCGAGCTGGAAAATAGATCGCGGCTTCTTCTCGGGGAGTCTGTTGTCGCGAAAGGCCCTCTTCCGATCCGCGAAAGGCTCGGTGTCCTTTACCGGCTCAGGAGGGGGAATATGGACGGAGGCCTTGGCGCCTTCTTTCAATGTAGGCATAGTGTTGCCCAGGGCACCATACGGGGATGCGCCCTTGGTGGCGACCTGGTCGAATGGGACGGAGCCATCCAATCTCACTTCGTCGACGCTCAGGCCGGATTTCCTATCAGTGCGCAACCCCTTCTCTAACCCCGCAAGACCGCCGAGCGCATAGAACGCATTTAAGCTCTTGGGGTTGAGAAGCTTGGACAATTGTCCGGCTGAGAACGCGAAGGTGTTGCCTTCGGTGTGGAACATGTCCTCAGTGCCGGGATCTGGAGTGAGGGCATCCTCGAGGTCCAGCTTGAAAGGTGCCGATTCATGATGACCCACGTCGTGCGCGTGGCCATTGTTGGTATCAGATTCGTTTATCAACTTTTGGTCAGTCCCCTCAATCTGATGTCGTCAAGTTAGTGTTTCCTGCAGGCAGTGAATGGGTGGAGCTGGGGTGTGGATGTCTTCCAGACACCCGGATTCTTGGCTCTTGGCAAGCAGTAACATACACTCGATTGTATGGGTGGTGTATTATCGATGCCCTTGTCGGGAAGGGGGGCGTCGTTCGACGCCATTCTCAGGGTCAAAATGCTTGCGATCGCAATTGATGGCAGACTATCCAGAAACTATTGGGTTTTTCGAGAAGGGATTATTTTGCGGCTTGCGAGAGAGAGAAAGGACGGGAAGAGAGGGAGCCCGAAGCGGTGGTTAAGTGCGTTGTTTGGGATGTTTCTTCCTCCTCAATTACAAGCAAGACCCTTGGGCGCTCCTTCCAATCCTAAGTACCATATTATGCTTCTTTCGGTACCTACATGTATGGCAATAAAGTTGACCCACCCCATGCCAGGATGTTTACTTCCAATGTTGTACTTTATTATTTCGTTAGTGCTAAAGTACAAGTGAGGATCCTTGCTCACCGCTGCTATGTTGTCTGAGGAGCTGAAAGCGGCCGGAATGTGGGATTGCTCTGTCTCTAGTGTCTCACTATGGTAATGCCAAATTGCTCTTGGCACATTTCACAAGAGCCGGCGTCATATCCTGGGAATGGTGGAAGACTAAAGTAGCGGGCCCGCCCCCTGGCAAGGAAATTAGGGTGAGGCCTCACGCTCATACGAGTACTTGGGGCCGAGTCTTACTGTAGTCACGGTTTCTGGAGCTGGACAAGGTCGAAACGCTTCCGTCGTTGAGCCGGATATTACCAAAGTGATGATCCTTAATTCGGAAAGAACTTACACACGTCCAGTACACAGCCAGACTAGCTCCAAACACTCCTCAATTTCCCGTGCCACTCTTGATATGCGTCAGCGCGGATCCATGCATCGGGCCGGAAGAAACAGAAACAAGGTGAAGGTAAAATCCGGAGAGAAAGAAGGCGGGAAAGAAGAAGGGGGGGCTGCTCGCTTGGTTGCAGTCTGGACGTCTGTTTCCATGATGTGAAGCAAGGCGCAGACACTGTTGGATGGCAGGAATACGCAAGAACACGTGTAGGCCTGGTTGGATGGACGAATTGGATTTTGATGAGCTGGAGTGGGTGTGCTTGTAAGTGCGTTGGTCCACACATGTCGCGCTGTAAGCTGAGGGACTTTGGGCCATGGCACGCAAGCGGCGCAAATCCGAAATTCCAATCCAGAGGTGTATCATTTCTAACTAATCATTCGCTTGGTATTCTTGGATTTCTGATCTGGGTGTGTCATTGCAATGTACATACATATGTTTGGGTTCCAAGCGAAGAATGCTGGCCGATCGAATCGGGCCACTCGCCACGACCTTAAGCCACTTCAAGCCAGCGAGGGAATGTGCTTCTTCGAATCCTTGTATTCTCTGTGTAACAGTGCCCTGTTCTCGATCAGGGAGGGAATTTTATCCTGGATGCCATGGCGTCACATTGTCGTCAAAGGCCACCCAAACCTGTCAATCCTTAGAACCTGCGCCAGCTCACTTAGCCAGGAACACATGTGAGAAAGGAAGGGCGGTCATTATCCTTGCCAGCTATGTCCACCGACGTAGGGCCCCGAAATTGAGGCTTGGGTTACCCAAATCGCAGAACCTACTGTTCAATTGATTTTCTTCCAACCTAACCTCTGTCGGCATCGCATGTTATCCCATTGGATGGAGCGCCCATCCGTGTCACTCTTGTGAAACCGAATCTAATTCTCTACTAGTACTTATCGGGCGGCGATGACTACAAAAAAGCCCACGATGTCTCCGGGAACAGCGACGGAGAGTACTACGTGGCTGGCCACCAAAGGGAGCCAGCCCACTGTCAAGCTCTGGACCAGTGGTCGGGTTGCGCGATTGTAGCCCAGTGAGCCATCCAACTTGATAATGCGATAGCGCTGTCAGATCGGCATTGGATTAGGCCACATAAAAATACATCGTGGTTCAGACACAAGCCTCACCCTTCCACCGGAAAAGTACCGAAGGTGCTGTCATGGTGTTACAATGCTCTCCGAGGTACTAAAGTAGTGACGGACCCACTAGATCACATGATATGGCTACTCCTGTCCTTTGGACAGCCCACCATGCCTCCCCACGCTGACAAAATCGCACTCGCCTGTTCAGGCATCTTTGGTTGGAAATCGTCGCCGAACTTCCGAACTATCACGCACGACTTAACTGGCCTGGACCACGGTCGGCCCGACGTCGCCACAACTTGGCCTTCCGCCATTACGACCCCGAGCCTTGCGAACAACCCGTAACCCGTACCTTCCGTCCCGCCTCAACCCCCCAGTCACCATCTCCAAGATGCCATCGTCCTCGGGCTCGCCAAACAATGGCGTGGCCAGCAACTCTGGCATCATAACCGACACAGCCAGCGGCCAGCGCCACATACCCTCTTCCACCCGCGCCGACGGTAGCACGCGAAAGGCCATCAAGATCCGCCCGGGCTACCGCCCCCCCGAGGATGTCGAGCTCTACAAGAACCGCACGGCCGAGGCCTTCCGCGAGAGGGGCAAGCGCATCGGCATACCTGGCGCGGCGGCCGCTGGAGGGAAGGACGACGACGGTCCGGATACGGCTCAGTCCAGCGCAAGCAATAAGAACGCCAAGCGCCGTGAGGCCAGGAAGAAGGCTAAGGCTGCTGCGGTAGACGAGGGTGAGGTAGCTGCGGAGGAGAACAAAGCCGAGGAGGTGGTTGATCCGGAGGCGGAGAGACAGAAGAAGGCGCGGAACCTAAAGAAGAAGCTCAAGCAGGCGAAGGAGCTAAAGAGCAAGAAGGAGGACGGGGAGACGTTGCTCCCGGAGCAGATCGCCAAGGTCATAAAGATTAGCGAGCTCATCCGGGAGTTGGATGCTCTAGGGTTCGACGCGGAGGGGGTGCCAAAGGATACCGAGGGCTCGGCTGACAACAAGGAGGCCGAGAAGTGAATGGGACTATATCCGACTCTACGACAGAATCGACCCAATCGTCTACAGCTACGGATATGTCCACGCTGCAATCACAGCTATAACCCGCTGTTGCCCCTCAGTACCCTCGCAGCACAGGGTCCGGAAGTTTGTCTTAGACAAACTACTACCTGAGGTGCCAGGCCGAAATGCCCCTGCGATAACTCCCTTGGAAGCTATATATATGGCGTCCCTCCGTATCCCGGCCCGAAGATACGCTATGTATCTTAGACTGGCTCCCGCTGGCACGAGCAGAAGATGGCAGGAACCCTAGGCGGCAGCGAGATTGTCAGTGTGTCGCATCGGCCACTCGGATCTGCTACATTGAACAGGAGAGCGATCAAGTCAAGACAGGCTGACTTGACGAATATAAGTAGTGCAATAAACACCCCCTGATTTAGCTAGCACAAGACTTTGTCTATGCTGGGCTGGTCATACTTGTAGATCGCATCGTGTTTAAGTTATGTTCAGAACGTGAATAGCTAGCTCAACTCAGCCTTCACCCATTCAATCTCCTGGCAGATGGAGTGTCCAGGAGAAAAAAAGTAGAATTTAGTTCCCATTAATGAGCATGATCTTGCGCACGCATTGGGCGTCTAAAAATTGACCCCGCCGCGCACTCATCATGACCCCTCCATGAACAACGAGCCAACCCATTTACCCCACTAATATTATTGACTGGCACTAACGAGGGGCAGAATGCAGGCGCAAAGTATTATTATCAATCTACTTTGAACTCCCGCATCGCATCTCCGGAAATCTCACCCCAAATCCACCCACGAAACAGCAACTCTGTCCACCGCGTATAAAAGCCCGGCACGAATCCTTTATATAGACTCACCGAATTCGCTCGCCAGACCAACTGATTTCCCGCCACAATGGGACACGACGAGCAGGTGGAGGAGTTGGAGGTGCTCGAATCCATCTTCCCAGAGGAGCTCACGAGTAAGGCGCCCTCCCCGTCGCCATCCTACTGCCGGTCATTTTCCCCTTTCCTAACCCCCCTTGTCTCCTATTAGAAATATCAGACACCGAGTTCCGGATATCCGTCTCCCTAGACCTCCCCCAGGAAGACTCCGAATCGCCCGCTGAACAGCCCACCATCCTCCTCCAAATCCGTTACCCGGAAGACTACCCCGACAAGGCCCCTCACTTCGACCTTGTCTCCCCCCCAAATGCCGTCTCCCATCCCCACTTCTCCCTCTCGGACGATCGAGAAGCTCTCTTAAAGACCCTGGGTGAGGTAGCTGAGGACAACCTCGGGATGGCCATGATCTTCACCCTTGTCTCCTCCCTCAAGGACGAGGCGGAGATGATTGTCGCCGGGCGCGTGGCGGAGCTCGAGAAGGAGAGAGAGGAGCAGATCCTCGCGGCCGAGAGGGCGGAGAACGCGAAGTTCCACGGCACACCCGTCAACCCGGAGACATTTATGCGGTGGAGGGAGGGGTTCATCAAGGAGATGGAGGAGAAGGCCGCCAGGGAGGAGGAGGAGAGGCTAGCGGAGATGAAGAAGGCGAAGGTCAAGGAACCCGTCAGGATGACGGGGAGGGAGCTTTGGGAGAAGGGGTTGGCTGGGAAGGCGGTGGACGAGGATGCTGACGATGACGAGGTCGTTGACGGGGTGCAAAAGCTCAACGTTGAGGCGTAATGAACAATACATGACATGGAGGCATAATGAGCGATGACTGGAGGCACGTAGGTAAGGACTTGGTAGGGCCGTGGTTGTGTATATTGGTGTATCCGCTCAGCCTCCCCTGTCTCTTAAATATCGGCGTCGGCATATACCACCTACATTTACCATTCCGGCTCAGCTTTATTTCGACCGATATCTACTTTTCATAGTGCCTTAACTCCGTTAAACAATCCCCGTAAACAATAAAGGTCGACCGCCGTCCACGAAAACTCCAATCAAGTCATCTCCTCGTCCTCGTCCTCATCGCTATCACTCTCCTCATCCTCCCACGGACCTTCATCCTCGTCGTCGGACATCGGCCCCAGCTCCTTGGTGATTATCTCCAGTAGCTCCGTAGCGTGTTCTCCCAACCTCTCGTCCTCATACTCTTGCTGCTCGAAAAGCTTGACGCAATGGTTGAGCCAGTACCTCGACGCTCGCCACGCTTCCTCCTTCGTCTCATCCTCGGGACCACCCTTTGCCTTCGTCCCCTGGATGTACTGACACCAGCCCCCAAGGTACCACGTCTCCACGCTCTCGTCGTCCTCAGAAAGCAGCCTCTCCAGAACCCACATGGCCTCATCCTCCATCTCGACCTCCATTAGTAGCCTCGCAAGACTCACCCTCGTCGGGAACGCTGGTACTCTGATGTCCCCCTCGGGCAGGTCACGCCAGACCTCCATACCTCTCTCCAAAGCCCCTCTAGCATCATCAACCCTCTCCTGCGATATCCTCACACTGGCCACCGTCTGCCACGTCTCCGCTGATGTCGGACACACCATCGTCGCCTCCGTAACCAGCGCCTCGCACCTCCCCTCCGCGTCCTCCTCCCACGACAGATCTGTCATGTACACCTCCGCGACGGCGCATAGCACCCCCGCGAGCGACTGCCTCTTCTCCTCCAGTGCGTTCTCCTCGATGCTCGACCTCGTCTGCTTCCCGGATATCTCCGCAATCTGCCTCCGGAGTATCACGGCCCCCTTCTCGTACCAAGCCACGCTGTCCTGGCCACCCTCCTCGCTTATCTGCGCAAGCCAAAGGAACTTCTCAGGCCCGCCGCCCGTCGCCTCGTCGAGAGTGCCCTCGCCGTCGATCTCCACCGCCCGTAGGAGCTTCGTCCTCGCGGCGTCGACCTCTCCCAACTCGATATATGCCAGGCCAAGCAGGTTCAGCGCCGCGAGCTCGAAGTCACCACCCACCCCCGTCTCCTGGAGGGCGCGCTCGGCGAGTTTTGCCGCATTCTCGTAGTCGCCTGCTTGGACTTTTACCGTCGCATCTTGAAGGAGGAGGTGAGCAGCGGGCTTGCTTTTGGCATTTTTGCCCTGGGGGCGGACGGGAGCCATAGTTGGTGGTGGAGGGGTCGTAGAGTAGGGCTGGAATTTGGCGGCTCCGTTCTTCGTTTCGAGCTTGTTTTTTTTTCTCTTCGTTTTAAAGCGAGAAGGCACCGCGAAAGTTCTTCTGTGAAGGTGGTCCCCGGGCAGTAGGTTCCAAAAGCGTGATCGAGCGGGCCCGGGACGTTTTGCTGGTGGTCTCCAAACCGAGTGATCAAGCCGGAAGCGGGACCTTGGTGGGGATAAAAATTATTTTATCATTGCGACCTTATCGATAGGCTTAACCCCGCCTGCTTTTCTTGCAAGGTTCTGGCGCCCGCTCTCACTTTCGAACCATTACCAAGGGCAGCCGGGATCGTCCATCTGTCCCGTAGTTATACTAGTTCGTAGCCAAGTCAGCCCATTGAATCACCTATTGATCGAATCGAGATGCGATGCGTTTGTGATAGTCAGCTGCGGTATCGAGCTTCTCGAAATCGGCTTCAAGCCGAGCTGGTTAATCAGTGCACTAAAACAGTATTACCAAGGACTTCTCATTATGAAAGGCCGTAATCATACTCATTGCTAAGCATGTGTAATAACACAAGTAGTAGCAACTGCGCCGTATTACTACTCTTGAGCTCTTAAAGGTTCTCAACTACCCCGCGTCCAGCATCGCGTCATCTTCTATCTTCCGACACACCAAATTCTTCCCACTCTCATCCGATCGAATCTTGTCTGTAAAACAAACAGAAGCCAATTAACAAGCTTATCGTAACACAACATGTTTACCGGTCTCGTCGAAGAGATAGGGGGTACGTAGAATCCTCACTTCAATGCGCACTCCGCTAACTGCAACAGTCGTCGGTTCCCTCGATGGCGCCCCGACCGAGGGTGTGACCCTCGTAATCACCCTCCCCCAAACCTCCACCCTCCTCGACGGCGCCCTGCTCGGCGACTCCATTGCCATCAACGGCGTCTGCCTAACTGCAACCTCCCTCACGCCCTCCACGCCCTCCTTCACCGTCGGAATCGCGCCGGAGACCATCCGGGTCACGAACCTAGGCTCCCTCACGGTCGGGAGCCGCGTCAACCTCGAGCGCGCCGTGCGCGCCGACACCCGCATGGGAGGTCACTTCGTACAGGGCCACGTCGACATGGTGGCGCAGATTGTGGACGTGAGGGCGGACGGGAGCGCGAGGACGATGAGGTTCAAGCCGGAGCGTAAGGAGTGGCTGAGATACATCGTGCACAAGGGCTTCATTGCCATTGACGGAACGAGTTTAACCATCACCAAGGTGGATGATGAGGAGGGTTGGTTCGAGATCATGCTTATCGAGTATACCCAGGAGAAGGTCATCTTGTCGCAGAAGGGCGTGGGTGAGTCGGTGAATATTGAGGTTGATATGATGGCGAAGTATGCCGAGAAGGCCATGGCGGGGTATCTGACCGCTGGAAAGGAGGGTGCTGCAGTCCCGTTGCTGGAGAAGCTTGTCCGGGGGATTGTAGACGAGAGGCTCAAGAGTGGAGCGTGATTATGAGGCCAATATTCCGTATGCCTGCTGAACAGACCTATCTATGCAGGCTGGATTCGCGGGTTTAATTGATTCGGGTTCAACGTCATGCATCGCCCCAAACCTCTGCAATCCGCTCACTGAGTGCCTTCCCGACCTTCTTTCTCGTCGCCCCTAGATGATCTAGCTCTTTGGCAACAAGCTCCCTTTTGCGCTTCCTGCCCGCCTCACTCGTACCGCACGCTTCAAACGCCTTCACGAAGCCATGCGGCGACCTCCAACGCTTTTGGATCTCAACTGCCCTCTCGGCCGTCACTCCCCTTGTAGTCATGAGCATCTTGAGGAACACGTCTCGGAGCGTAAGCGTGTCAGATTTCGAGGCAAGCGATGCGAAAGCGGGATAGCTGATGTAGTAGCTTCCCTGGGGATCACGCTCGTGGAGATGCTGGAGGAGAGGTAGGTAGTTCTGTGCGGTGAGAACACGAGCGGGAATAACGTTCAGAGTCCGGTCCTCGTATAGTGTCTTGAGCATTTTCGTCATTCTCGCAAGATAGCGAATTGTATCGTCCATTTTCGAAGTGCGCTTCAGGAAGTAGCCGTTAACTACCTGAATCTGGGCCATGGCAGACGTGACGGCTTCCTCGACCCTTTGGAACACGGCCGAGTCCATAGAGATCTCCTCGACTATGTAAGTCACGTTCTTGACTCCCGATTTTCGCATGCGGAACTTTTGCTCGTGAAAACGACCATCTTTGATGCTGGCTACCAGGTCGTCGAGGCGCTTCCGTTCAACAATATGGTCTAAAACGATCTCCTCGCCCTCAGCACCGAGCCTAGAGAGATGTGATGGGTCGTGGCACTTGGCCACCCATTGCGCGTCGCCGAGTTCCAAGCTTCTCATGATAGGCTTTACTCCTTGCTTCTTCAACTCCTCCTCCATGTAATCGCGATCCTTTGTGGCCCGAATCTCTCGAACATCGAGCAAAAGCTCGACAGTAAAGGATCCGGGGGTAAGTTGGATGGGTTGAAACGTGGGCAGCGACGAGCCAGCCGAGTCCAGCTTATCGGCAATAAGATCTCGATAAGGGTTTTTTGAGTGAAGATTCCGTTCAGGCTCGAGGGAGGGGTGCCGTGCCGACCCCTGAGTGTTGATCGTCCGGGCTGCCGTATCGCCGAGACGTACAGCGCCATCTTCTTCTCCCATATCGCCCTCTCGCAAAGCAGTCGGATTCTCCCGTGAAGTCAGACTCCGGCCTGGATCGCCGGCGGCGTTGATCCGCGTCGCAACTTCCCAACCGTCGTCCGTCAGCGTGTACTTCCTCAGCGGGCGTCCCTTCTCATAGACGAGATCCCTCTCCAGGAGTGTCTTAATCGAGTTCCATGCCGTGTAAAACTTGGTGGGATCAGAGGGCGCCGTAAATGAAGAATCACACATGGGCTGGGCCAGCTCAATAAGTTGCGTCTTCGAAAGTCCATTACTTGGCGGGGTGTCCTCGCCCAACGTCGCCAATGCCAGTATGATAGCGTAGGCTCCAGAGCGGTATGTAGGAACATATGTCTTCTTCTTCCTCGCTTTTTTCGGCGCAACAGTCGGCTCGTCGTTATCCATCCCTGGCACATCCACCCTCCGACGAGTCGTCTGGGGCATTGGCAGGCCGTTTTCTTGGCAATGGGCTCTCAGCTTGTCAGTCAAGCGGTCGCATAGCTTTGGTCCGAAGCCCTTGAGCTGTTGAAGCTGAGAAGGATGCTGGAAGGTGATGGGACATGACTTGAGAGAATCATAAGCGTGCTTGTATACAATGGCCCCTTTGGTGTTCTTCTCGCGGGCAAAGTCGAGCCATTCCTTGACCCAGCCCAAGAGTAGAGGGTTTGCACATTGCTCAGGCTCGTCCATGGAAGATGATGGCCGTCTCTCTTGTTTCGAATAATGTGTATTGTGAACGGCCTCAGCCACGCATCTATCCTGGGGGTTACAGGGGTTATGGCGCAGCGTGGTTGCTTCCTTGACGCGAACTCACGTGGTAACCCGTGCCCACATCAACACCATGCAACGTCACAGTAGCAACGGGCAGGTATACTTGTAAGAGGTATGGCGGGGTATCATCTGGAGCCACATGTCCCCACCTGTCAGTTGCCACCACTTGAATTGTTCCAGATCCCGAATCTTCACGGTCTGGGAGCTCAAGGTAATATTACCCCAATGATATGACATTGGGTCGCCATGTCTAGGCTAGAACATGATTACCGTCCAAGGTGCATGCAAAGAGGAATACGGAAAGTAGTAAGTATTACTGTAAAGGACAGTGCTTCCGGCGGTGTAAGGTCTCCAGTCATGACCACAATCCTCAGGGTGGGGTGGGTCGAAATCCAACCAGCTTGGCCTTGGGATGCCAAGGAAAGAGGTGGAACGGACGGGGTCTTCAACTCTCAGGTGCCTCAAGGATGCGATGGTGATTCAGAACGCACAGGGTCCACCCTGCTTTTCAGTCCGATTCTGTTGGGCGGAGGAGTAGCAGTGATACGTCCGAATGGGTGACTTAACCAGCGTTGGCGAGGGGCAAGGGTGACACAACGGGAGGGGTAATTACGCACCGCGATGATTCCGCAGAAGCCAATACCGGACTTCATTCTCGTGCATGCGAGCACACACTTGCGATGCCAGCTTGCCACGAGAGGTGCGGGGTCTTGCTGGCCAGGGGAAGGAGGGGGGTGGGCCTAGAATGCGTTGCTGGATGGGGGGGATTACTGTCATACAAGTGAAGTGCTCGTACCGACTAGGTATTGATGGGTGCGGTTCAATTATACGGAGTACAATAGGGAACAAGCTATTAATACACTACTCCCTTCAGCTCTCCTCCACCTTCCATACGAGCACTTTTTTCTCGTACTCGTATTATACGGAGTACCGACTCAACAGTTGTCCCAGAATAAGATCTGTGGTAGTCCAAGACTGAGAACTTAAGCTTCTTCTCCTTTTCCCTGACATCCATGCGATACCTTTCCCTCTATCGGACCTCAGCGCGATTCAGGACCCTTCGCGACACGACCATCACCACCTAAAATTGACTTCCCCGCCCCCACTTTTCCCCCGCCAGCTATTGTTTCGTGTGTCGCTGTGGCCCTGGCCTAGATCCAATCTTACTTTCCTACAACCTGTCTATCCAAATTCAGCCCACGGCCACCATGGACGAGAAGATCATTGCCGCCTCCAAGAGGCACCCCATCGTCCCTCTCGGCGAAGGCCGCCTCTACACATATGGAACCGCCGGATTCCGTATGAAGGCGGACCTTCTCGACGGGGTCACCTTCCGAGTCGGTCTCCTCGCCGCCCTCCGCAGCCGCAAGATGAGCAGCAAGGCCATCGGCGTTATGATCACCGCTAGCCACAACCCTGCCGCCGACAACGGAGTCAAGGTCGTCGATCCCATGGGCGAGATGCTGGAGCAGGACTGGGAGGGACTTGCGACGAAGCTCGTAAACGCCCCCACTGACGAGGACTTGGCTGCCCAATACAAGAGCATTGCCCAGCAGCTCAACATCAACTTGGACGCCCCCGGAAAGGTCATCTATGGGCGGGACACTCGCCCGTCGGGCCACGGACTTGTCGCCGCCCTCAATGACGCGCTCGAGGCCACCAGCACACAGGCCACGGACTTCAAGCTTCTCACCACCCCGCAGCTCCATTATCTCGTGCGCTGCCTCAACACGGAGGGCACCGTGAACGCATACGGTGCGGTTAGCGAGGCTGGGTACTACGAGAAGCTCTCTGAGGCTCTCGTCCGGGCCTTGGGCGGGAGGAAGGCGTCGGGCCAGCTCGTCGTCGACTGCGCCAATGGCGTTGGTGGACCTAAGCTTCACGAGTTTTTGAAGTATGTCTCCAAGGACAAGACGGGGCTGGACATCAAGGTCGTCAACGATGATGTTCTCCACCCCGAGGCCCTCAACCTTGATGTAAGTGCCTCGCTAGACAGCTTACGATTCCCTCCCCACCCTCGCCGAACGGAACAATGTTCGATTAACTAACACTTACCCTGTCTTAGTGCGGCGCGGACTTTGTCAAGACCAGGCAAAAGCCCCCTCCGTCACCCCGCCCGACCCCCGGCGTCCGCTCCTGCTCCTTTGACGGCGATGCGGATCGCCTAATCTACCACTGGCTGGACCCTGAGACCGGCTTCTTCATGCTCGACGGCGACCGCATATCCTCCCTCGCGGCCTCCTTCATCGCCGACCTCATCCGCTCCGCCAACCTCCAAGACGAGCTTCGCATCGGCGTTGTCCAAACCGCCTACGCGAACGGCGCTAGCACGGCCTACATCGAGAAGCACCTTCAGCTCCCCATCGGATGCACCCCCACCGGCGTAAAGCACCTCCACCACGAGGCCCTCAAGTTCGACGTGGGCGTCTACTTCGAGGCAAACGGCCACGGCACCGTCCTCTTCTCCCCGCACGCCCTCCGCACCTTCCGAGACACCCAACCCCAATCCCCTGCTCAAAAGGACGCTCTAGACGTCCTCGCCGCCTGCGGCGACCTTATCAACCAGACCGTCGGTGACGCCCTCTCCGACATGCTCCTCGTCGAGGTTATTCTCGCCCACAAGAACTGGACCCTGAAGGACTGGGCCCTGACATACTCTGACCTCCCTAACCGCCTCGTCCGCGTCGAGGTCGCCGACAAGGACGCCTTCCGCACCACGGACGCCGAGAGACGACTCACGCACCCCGTCGGACTGCAAGATAAGATCGACCAGTGCGTAAGCAAGTACACCCGCGGTAGGAGCTTCGCTCGCGCGAGCGGGACGGAGAACGCGTGCAGGGTCTACGCGGAGGCCGCGACGAGGTCGGAGGCGGACGATCTGGCGAACAAGGTTGCCCAGTTAGTGAAGCAGTATGGGGACATGTAGTACAGGGAGGGTTATTTTCGGTTGCAGCGGAGGCGGAATTGAGGGAGAATATTCCCGGTTCGGAGCCATGGTTTACGCACCTGCTGCCGTCTTGTCGGCCAGGAGACCATGAAAAGCTGTCACGAAGTTTATGAAGATCAGAAGTCGAATATAAGCCAGCGCAGGCTTATGAACCGTCTGCACACAAGAAGATACGAACAAATACGTAGAAAGAAAGTTCAAAAAAGGTACTCATAACTACAGATCGGAGGTTGGCTTGCTCTTACACCTACCTATATGTGAAATTACTGTGGCAAACGCTGTGCGGCCATACTCCGGCGTCCAAAGTCGTCGCGGGTTGTCTTTCACGGCTCTCAACTTCATCAAGTGGCGTCCCCAAACCCGGTACCAGAATACTCATAGCCATGGTGAGCTTCGGCTTCGGCTTGGGCGCTGGCGATATCAATACCCTGGGCAGAGATGGCCGCCCGTGTCCAACTAGGAAGAGGCTGACTGTAAATCCGGTGCCGAGGGAGACTGGGAGAACGTAGTGCCTGTCTGGAGGCCAGAGTCTGCTTCTGTGGGCGGCGGGCGAAGGCAACTATCCTGTCCCCCTCCCCTCCTTCTCTCTTGCACTTCCTCAAGTGTAAAAAACTCATCTCCTCCAACCCACCTCTCTCACCTGACACTCATCGCTTAAAGTTCACATACACACACACACACACACATAGAGAGAGAGAGAGAGAGAGAGACACGAGTCCCAATCTCGATCTCAACACTCCGTCGTACCGGCAAGTTCGTAGAATGGACATGATTCATAAGTCCTATTACTCTGCATAATAGTCTTGTACCCGCCGTCCCTTTTTTTGCCTTTCCCTGGCCCGAACAAACCTGTTCATTCCCTGGCCGTTGTTTTAGCCCCCGCCAGCCCCTCCGCCCCTCCAAAAAAGAGGAAGCCCAAAATAACACAAAGTCTATTCACTGACACGTCCCTTTTCGTCCTCTTCCCCCGCCACACCAGCGCTCCTGGCGCCCGTGCCAGAAGTAGAGAATGGTGTATGCTTAACACATCCTATACTCGCACGAACCTTCCGCCTGCCTCGTCGGGTCCTCCGTCGCGAAGCGGTAGTCCAGCTCGATGTCTAGGTCCCTCCTGTTCTTCTCGTTCGGCTTCACGGAGAGCTTCAGCTCGATCTTCTCGTCCGTGTTGACGGTCAACACGTCATTAAGGTAGAACACGGTCTGCTTCCAGTGGGTGTACTTGGTGTGTGGGCCCGTGGAGAAGCGGATGGGCTTGTGGCACGCGGCGAACTCGATGTCGAACCACGCGACGATGGCGTGGACGAAATCGTCGCGGCGGCAGGAGAGGGTGGCGGGGACGCTGAAGGCGAGATCGGCCACGGTGCAGGTGTAGAGATCGAGGGTGAGGACGGCGGTGGGCTCGGTCACGACGGCCTTCAGCTCAACCGTGTCGACGAGGGGCTCCGATAGAGCCGTCTTCTTTAGGGGAGTGTAGTCGAAGCCGTAGACGTTGTCCCAGACTAGGGAGTGGGAAACTCGTCAGTCTCGAGAGTATAAATCAAACTTGGTTAGAGAGAGGGCGGGATGGGTTCTGTCTTACATCCTATCTTCTCCTCCTTGTAGTCGCCATCCTCGATACCAGCAACGTAGATGGTCGCCTTGTCGGGGAAGATCTTACCGCCCGGGACGAGGTACGTGTCACGCGCATACAACACGGTGTCCAGCATGGATTCGTAGAGAAGGAAGTAGCCCATCCACTCGGATATGATGATATCGACCTTGGGGAAGGGTAGCTCAACCTCCTCCATCTTGCCCTGGATGAGGGTGATCTTGTCTGAGAGGCCATTCACCTCGACGATCTCGCGGGCCTTGTAAATGATGGTCGACATATCGACACCGATGACATGCTTCGCGCCGGCCTTAGCCGCAAACCTGTGGAGGGGGACGATTAGCATATTGGCGGGGTTGGGGGACTTGGGAAGGGAGGCAATGCCGTACATGGACAGAATCGCAGTGCCGCAGCCAACATCGAGAACCACCTTGTCCTTGAACAGGTGCTTGTTGTTCATGATAGAGTTCATGTACGACTTGGTGCGAACCTCATCTTTCTACAAACAAGAGCCGGAGGCCCCTAAGTCAGTCTTCTTGTCCACTATATGTGTATACGCCCCAGGAAAGAAGGTGTCGCTTGGAAAAGGGGAAAAGGAGGGGGCGGGGTCTTGAATATCACACACCAACATTTCCTCGTGAATGCCTTCAAAGCGGTGGAGCAGTAGGAATTAGCAAGTCCGGTCGAGAAGGGCGGGGTATATGGAGGGGCAGAGGTTGCGGCCCGTAGATCGATTGATTCTTACCATGGTGATCATAACTGCCCAAGGAATGTTAGTAAACTCTTGTAACCATCGCTTCCTCTCTGCCTGGTCGGAAGGACGAACCTCTTGAAGTAATGCTGCTCGGAATGCGCAAGCGTCTTGAGCTTCGCCTCCGCGGCGTCGATCACCATCTGGTCGGCCATGTCGTGTAAGTTGGAGCGGAAGCCGGGAAGGTCGGGTAAGAAAAGGGAAGGAATAGCACGCCGTTCTACCAGACTGTCCAAAGTCAATGTGCGAGGTAGAGGTGGGCTAGATGTGTAGGGATGAAGGGTATGTAGAGAGGAAGGGGGGTATCAAATGCTGAGTGCAGGAAAAATGCTTGGGACGACTGTCGCAGCCCGACGAGCAAAGTACCAAGGTACCAGGTACTTTTTTTTTCTTCTCTAGCTGGTTTTATGGTTTTGGGGGCGACAAAATATCGAATGGTAGCTAATTATTGTAGATGCTATGCACTAAAGGAGTGGTCTAGAAGGTGGGGTTTTTCTTTTTTTTTTCTTCCCTTTCTTTCTGGACGCTTGCTGGGCTGTTCCCCGCCGAGCCGGGAAGACTTGTCTACATGTATTAATATCTTGTGTGCAGAAATCCGATCTAGGGGGGGGGATAAGAGCCAGGATAAGATGATATGATAAGGCGATAGAGGGGGCCGCAGCTAGAACATGCCGACAAATTTAAAGACTCACCGATCTGCAAAACCAGATTCGGATATTCCGTTATATTTGTCGATTCGCCCGCTATGCAGCTTTCGTCATACCCACCATCCTCTAACGCCGCCATAACAGCATCGCCAGTGCACAAATTGCACTGAGCCATACGAATAACCTTCACCGTAAGTTTCAATGCCAGTAACCCTGAAAGCGCAGCGACCGGTTGCCACTTCTTAACCGAGAAATTTCATTCTGCGCGCTAAACCACGCCCTAGACTCCTGTTACCATACACGAATAAAACCCCGGTGTTTGAACTCCTTTTCCCGTGAGCCCAATAGTCCCCCTTATCTTAGACAGACCATTCATTCCACCCTCGAATAGACTTTTTTTTTTTGGTTTGCAAAAATTCTTTTTTTTTTCTTTTTTTTTTCGTTCCCGTTTCTCCCCCTTCCCCATTGTCTAAAATGACAGGAACCAGGAGCCAAACCCAAGGAACAGGAGAGTAAGATGATAAGAAGAAAAATAGAACCCTTTCATCTCCATAGAAAGGGGGGGGAAAGAACAGGAAGGGCAGCAGGGAATAATTGGACAATTCCATTCTCCCCCTTGCTTGCGCCGTACATATTTGGCCATTTCTTCAGCATCACTGTGCCCAACTATGTGCTCTCGGTGTTTCGTGTATGCATCTGGGAGACCAGGAGGTGGCCTCTGTGTACCCGTAGGCCGTGAGGGTCGCATGGCTCGACCGCTCTGGGCAGCTGTTGCGCAAGGGATGGCTATGGTAGAAGTAGACTGGCGGGAGAGAATCAAAGAAAACATATAAGGCTGAAGTGGGGAAGGAAAAGAACGGGTTGGAATAGTGTCATATCGGAACGGACTGAATCCGCTAAAATTTGAAAATACAAGTCAAGACAAAAAGAAGAATAAGGTATAGGAGAAGTAACGGCCAAATGGCGATAATGCCTGCAACCGTTGGACACGCCGATGTAGGCTCCCAATGCGAACCGCCTTCCCTCTCTTTGCAATGTGTGTCAGTGGAATCGGACTCCCTAAACAAATGAATACCCCGCGATGAACAAGGCGTGGCCTGAAAACTCCTGTTCAGCCCGGATTCCAGGGGAGCGGGTGAGAACAAACTTAAAAACAGCCGAAACAAGCCCGGAAAAGACTGTAAAGCCCACGCGCAGTCTGAGTTCTCTCACCCCGAGTGTAAACGCCGCGCTCATGAAAACAGAACAAAGTAGGATGGAATAAGACAAAGAAATGAAAGGAGAGAATCAACAAGTAGTGAGTGGCAGAATTCCTTGGGAAATTGGTGCAGCAGAAAAGAAAAGACAAAAAAATGAAGCAGAAAATAAGTAGAGTCCCAACCAACAGTGAGACAGAAAGGTTGGTTTAGATCAGTATAACGACTAGCTGGTCTTGATAGTCGGTCTGGGAGTAGGTTCTTCCTCATCAACACCCTGCCTCGCACGTGGTGTCTCTTCGGTTGATATGCCCAGCCCACTGCTTCCGCAGTCTGGTGGTGTCTGCGCCTGCCTCGGCTCATGGGACGAGAGTATTGGTGCTTCCGGCTCCGTCGATGGTGTCACCACCTGTGTGGTCGGTTCCAGAGTGCCTTCTGATCCCAATATGCTGTCGTGGCTATTTGCTCGCATCATCTCTATTCCCAACTTCGAACTGGGGAGGACGGGTTTGTTTCGTAGGTGCTTTTCTCGTCCCAGCCCAAGTTCCTCGTCCTCATCGTCAGCCGATTCCGTGCTACCGTCGGAGGATTTCCTCGAGTCACGTCGAGCCTTCTGTTTCTCCGCATCAAACTGGCCAGGGACGGACAATGATCCCGGTTTGAACGAATCTCCAACTGGAACCTGGATATCGCCCTCCCGAATACCCAAACCTCCTTCTTCCCATTCGCCGGTAGGCTTCCGACTAATCACAAGTGGAACGTCGTCGGTCGAGATAGACTCAGAGTCACCATATAGGCTAGAGCCAATGGATTGCTCTCGACTGGACGATATGAGGCTGCTACTCAGTCGCCCCGCGAACACCGACGACCCACTAGTCGGACTATCCTCGAGCTGTAAGCTGGATTGCCGTAATGTCGAAGTCATCGGACGCGGTATGGAGAGAGATGCGCTCTGTTGCGGGGTTGCCGGCTTCCACTGACACAGAGTCCGCAGTACGTCAGTAAGCTTTGACGAGCTGATCGGCTTCTCAATCAGCGAATCGAAGTAATGCGGGGCTTGAAGTTCTTTAAGATAGGCTGTGATAGCGACAATGGGCGTGTGAGAGTTCGCATTTTTAGTCTCTCGAATCATGCGCGCCACGTCCGCACCGTTAATATGGGGAAGCTTGTACTCGAGGAATATAATGTCAAACTTGATTTCGCTTGTCGAGTAACGGACCGCTTCAGATCCGTTAGGGACCGATATTGTGCGGCACCGGACCTTTTCTAGCAGCTTTTCCATGACCATTCGGGACACCGGGTGGTCCTCGCAGATAAGGACGTCCAGGGGGCGGAAAACGAGGGTTCCCTCCAGTGCGATCTGTGAGAGACGGCGCGAACTCTGTCGGCGCCGCTGAACGCGGAGACGGGCATTATGCTTCTCGCCTTCATTGTCTGAGGAGGACGGGGACATGTCGAAAACTTGACTCCGTCGATTGTGACGCTGAGTGAGGGCATCTGGCGCGACTGGGCTACCCTCATGAGACTGTGATCCGACGGTCAGAGACCGCGACCGGCTCGCTTGACGTGGGGTGCTCAGGCTCTTCTGAGGCGACAAAGCTAGCGGGGGCGGAGCCGAGCCCCGTGGCTTGATCGGCGATGACGCTGCCACTGTCGCGGCTTTCTGTAAGCTCGGAGGCATACGAGGCGGCTCAAAGGGTGGTAGAGATAGCCCGGACTGCTGAGAAAGATTGGACGAGTTGCTCGAAACTTTTCGCCGGCCATCTGAACCCTGACCCGCGACAAAGGACACGAGGAGCGGAGATGACGGCTGCGACATGCGGTTCGGAGACGAGTTTGAGTGGCTTAGACCTGATGGAGATTGTGGTCGCGCTGACGCCTTCGCATTCGAGAGGGTCCGCTGAACGGGCATCAACATTACAGGACTGCCTTCAAGAGACGCGCCTGGCGAGATTACACTCTGGCCGCCAGAAGCCATGGCCATTTGCTTGTTTTGAGCGGCAAGTGCTTCTGCCCGGAGCTTTTGTATAACATCCTTGTTTGCCTTTTCAAGGACAGGGAGATTTTTGAAGGAGAAGTTCCCAAAGTCATCTGCTGGGACAGGCTCGCTCAGACGCCGACTCTTCAGGTCCCGGACATGGGGAGGTATATGCAGAGGCATAAGACCTCGCTTGATAGAGTTGACTTGAGACCTAACCCTTGACAGTGCATCATGGGGTCGGTCAGGGTAGTCCGATCCAGCCGCGGAAGAGGGCGGAGAGCTCTGGTCTTCCATCTCCTCTGCAAAGGATTGCAAAGTAGCGCCTCGGGCGTCAAAGTATTCCGTGTCCTCCGGGTCTTCCGTCTGGGGTACGAACTGGGCCTCATCTTCAAGTAGCGTGTCCCAAGAGACCTCACGGAACCAGGGGTGATTTCTGATCTCTTCGCCTCCGGAGGCGAACTTTCCTTCCATGTTGGCACCAAGCCGCTCGTTCGGATCCGTACAGAGCAGCTTGTTGATAAGGTCCTTTGCCTCATCCGAAACGGGTTCGCACTCCACATTCTCAGGCCACCGAATCCTGCGGGCTAAGATGTTTTCAAAGACAAGCTCCGCCTCAGTGTCGTGAAACGGTGGGATTCCATACAGGAACTCAAACATAATGCAGCCAACGGACCACCAATCGCTGGTCTCGTTCTGCTTCTCACCCTTAATGGTTTCCGGTGCCAAATAATCAGGAGTGCCAACAAATCGGCGGTTCGTGTCCTCTGGATCGAAGAGAGCCATGGGCGGAGGCATCATACTCGACTGAGGAGGGGTGTTCTTCCCATACACCTCACCCCCCTGTTGAGAGAGGCTTTGCAGACCAGATAAGTCAGGGGAGTCTTGGCTTGCCACCTCACTAAACTCATCAGCGTGAGACTTGGCACTTTGAGGTTGCGAGCCGGCCTCAGAGTCATTCAAGGAAAAGGCCGTCATCATCTGAGGTAAAGTCTCGCTGCCTCCACTGTCACTCCTATGACTCAGCATCTTGCGTGAATCTTGGGGTGGCGGGCCAAGGCTAAAGTACGACGGCTGAGAGAATGCGTTGCCCAGGTCCGGTGGGATGATGGGTGTCAGGCTAGGAGAGTGATTGCCATGGAAATCAAGGGAAGTGGACCGAGATGAGGTGACCGACACGGACCGTGCAAAGGGGCCCTGCTTCAACAAATCCGGTGCCGATTCGTTGTCACTCTTTAGTGCTCGCTGCTGCCGGCCCACTAAACCCATTCTTGAGAGGCCAAAGTCAGTGAGCTTCAAGTGGCCCCTCTGGTCGATGAGCAAATTGTCAGGTTTGAGGTCACGATGGATGATATCCCGACTGTGAAGGTGCTCGACCCCAAGAATAACCTCGCCCAGATACTTCTTAGCCCAGTCTTCCTGGAGCCCGCCAAGTACCTTGATGAGGGATGCGCAGTCACCGCCGTTGAGGTATTCCATCACAAGGTAGAGGTACTCCTTGCTGGAAAAGGTCCAATACAGCTTGGCGACGAAATCGCTTTGACCCTGCCACATCATGATCGCCCGTTCAGCCTTGACATTACCGACTTGATTTTTGGCTACCATGTCGGCCTTCTTGAGCACTTTGATTGCGAAATACTCTCCGGTGGACTTTTTCTTAGATAGGTACACACTGCCAAAGGCGCCTTTTGAGATGGGCTTGATGATCTCAAAGTCCTTGATAGAAGGTTGGGTAGGCCGAGCCTGAGGAGGCGCATTGTGTCCGCCGAGACGCGGAGACGGCGGTGCCCTCATGACAAACTCGGACATGGCGGCAGATGACTGCCTCCGGTGATGAAGGGTTGGCGGTGGTGGCATAGCTGCAGGTGAGCTGAACTCACCACTAGGTAGCATAGGAGACGATTCTGGTGATCCAAAGCTATCCTGCGGGAACGGGAAGCCTTTCGGCTTGTGGGCACGGAGGGGCGAAGAGGGGGGCTGGTTCGACCGTGAAGGGGACTCCTGGCGCCGAGGTGAGGCGGTTCCCGGTAGAATAAGGCTCCGTCGATGGTGCCGTCTGGAGCTGGCAGCCCGGCGGAGGTCGCCAAACTCACTGATCGGGGAATCGGTCCTTGGAGGGTTGCGAGAGGCAGCTGATGAAGACCGAATGCTTCCCTCGCTTTCGCCGGCCTCGCTTCCCAAGATCAGAGGCTCCCTTCGCGAATTACGGAGGGAATCCCGTCTAGAATCACGCTGGGAGTCGCGAGCAAGCGGGGCTATGTTCAGGCCTCCCATGTTGGAAGTGGGGGTAGGACATTCGTGGGGGCTTTGAGACTGGACACTCTCGATAAAGGAGGTGGGCCGTGCCCGGGATGGATCCTCCGAGATGCTCACATTGTGTAGAGCCTCGGCCAATGCATCTGGATCGTGGAAGGAAGACTCGTAAAATGATTCGTCTTGGCCAGGCTGGTAATCATCTTCTCCTTCTTCTCCTTCTTCCTCATCGTCTTCTGCCGAGTCGCTCAGGCGACCGGACGCGATACGGGCAGCCTTCCTCAGTGCTTCGTCAATACAGTCCTGAACAAGAAGGGCAAATTCAACCCTGATACGTTCAGCGTATTCCATTATCCGCCTGTGGCGGAAGACAGCCTCAACCTTTGACTTAGCAACTCTCTCAGTATCAGCGCAAAGGAGAGCGAGGCCTTGTTCTTGCTCAAGGGTATTGCTACTTGGTGACTGCCACTGCATGACCTGAGATATACGGGATTCGGACTGCGGAGACTGTGTCCGAAGCTCTCCTGGTGCGTGGGACGAAGGTTCCTTGATGGCGGGGGTGCTGATCTCAATTGCAGTGTCACACAGGTCCACTAGAAGTTCAACAATCCTGGCCTGTGGCCTGCGAACTGCAAAGGACCGGCCCCGAGCGTGCCCAAACCCTGTCCGTTCGCGAGAAGTGGCTGATGAAGATGACGGCGAGGATTGGCCCGACGGGGATGGTCCTATGGGAAGCCCTTTATACTCGGCAGTGGCGGTCAAAGACGACAAATCGCCAGTAAGAGTCCGACTCCTCCGCACCTCGAGAGCGTCTAAAACCTTGACGATAGAATGCCTGTGGTCGGTCAGACCTTCTTGTGCCATTTGGACATCCACCTCTGCTCTGTGCTCCTGGAGGCAGAGATCAGTGTGCTTCTCAAACCACCAGGGAGGGATCTGGCGTTCGCAGATACGGCAAAGAGCGGGTGGAGGTGGTGGATGGAGCTCGGGGTCGACTCCGGACTCGGCGAGCTGAGTGAGATAGCTTGCTAAGACCTCGGCACCAGAACCGAGAGAGTCTACGATAACGTTGGGTAGGTCTATTTGGACTTCTCGCGGGGCGGTCCAGGGCCGTATCATCCACATGGTCTAGCCAGTAACAGGAATTAGCTAAGGCGAAATTCCACGAGCAGCGGGTGCTGTACTTACGTGACTTTCTCCTCCAGATGTGCCATCGTACACCATGATTCCCTGAGCCTCTAGATCGGTAACTTGGGGCTCGGCATTCTCGGCACCATCCTCGACGTTATCGAGGGATAGTAGTTTCGATAGCGGACCCAGAGCCACAGCGAAGCGCACTCTGTGACTCTTGGTGTCATCTTTCTTCATCGACTCGACAACCTCGGAGAAAACACCCTTATTGTCACTGACAATGATGTCAGATAAGGGCTGTCCTTGGACCACCTCGGGCTGTGTTCCTATCACCTCCGCCCACGATGGGCTAACCCATTTGATTGTGCCATCCAGATTCAGATCAACGATAACGTTGAGAGTCTGTTCTGCAACCTCTCGGAGTTGCTCTCTTTCCTCTCTTATGTAGTCGCTCATCGATCGCTGCATAGGCTTCGACGACTCGGCTCGAAGGTGGGAGACGGCGGCGGGTCGTATTTCGGGTTTATCAGGCCCCGCTGGAAAAGGTGCGTCGGCCATTGTATCGTATGGAGCGTGTACTGGCGAAATGTGTATTCGGAGGGGGGTTGAGGGCGGGCCGGAGACAGGTCAGCTCGTGCGTGACTGCACGGAGCCCAATTCACGATAGTGAATGGCGACTCTCGAGGCGGGGTTCGAGGCACTGGTATGGCGCTGGCGCCGTTACTACAAACGAGCAACAGCGTAATGCATGGCGTCTTGAGCTGAGCAGATGAGTAGTCTAGCTGCTACCCCGGAGTCCTCGACGTTGGACGGACAGCCCAAGAGTTTGGGCAAGTGCCGGTGGCGGCCCACCAGTCGAGCAAAGCCGGCCAGCGTGCCCCGGGAAGCCGAACGGACTACCAGCTCTTATGGGAGTGTTGTTGGCCGCAGCGGGAACCGCGGTTGTCGAGACTGGCGTCGGAAGACTGCAGGTTGTCGATATCCGCACCACGAATTGGGGAGGGGGGAGGTAGGGAAGGTGTTTGAGACAGGCTCCGAGCTGAGGGTGAGGACTAAGGATCGTAATAGTCTCTAACGACGTGCTAGACCAAAGGCGACAGGAGTCAAAGGGTTTAGTCAGAAACCAGGAATGGGGTAACGACAGGGTGCCGAAAGCCTGCTGGAGCGTCACCAAAAGAGAAACGCATCAGTATAGGGCTTGTCTAGCACTAATACGGGTGCTCTTTGATCACCCGGCTCCCAGTGAGGATTGCAGACTCGGACATGGAATCGTGGTCGCGCACCAGACTTGAGTTAAAGGAATCGACGATCTCGGGGAATGGAAGGGATCAGGTGTGAATTGGAGGTACCCATTGCCGGCCTGGGTAAGACCAGCTGGGGACCTGGACCGTGTTTTCCTGTTGGTTTGGTGTGGTGCCTATGACTAACAGATCAAAGTATTCGCCTGTAGCAGCTCATGCCATAATTGGGTAGCATCAGTTGCTGTGCAGGTACGGAGTACAAAGAATGGACAGCCCCATGGACCAGGCTCAACTGTGCCTGTTGACTCGCCAAACCCTTTTTTTGAGGGGGGGATCAAGTGGGCACCTTAAAGCGGGGCCATAGAGCGTTTAGACCAATGAAAGCTGGATATTCCTGCAAGGAGGATTGAAACGGAGTGAATTCGCACGCGTTACTGGGGTCCGGGTACTCGACAACAGTGCACTACATGTTACAAGTACGTACTTAGTACACTTAGTACTCCGTGCTCATACCTATGGGCCTAGCTATGCTACGAGCATAGCCTATACCAGTCCGACATTGGAAGTTCAGAGTTCGGAGCCAGCCAGCTCTCGCCGGGCAATTGCTCCTCAATCTGGGTGGGATGGTCCTTTCGTGTCATAATTGTATGCAACACCGCTCCTTCCCTTCCCACGTTGCACGGTATGGCAAGTCTATGGGCAGTCGCTAAAAATCGACCCATGTTTGGGAGATGGATCATGCATCTCGGAACTAGTAGCCATTTACGGAGTGAGTACTCGCCCTCGTTCGTACCCGTCAAACGTGCGACTAATCCGTCATCCTTCACTCCCCCCACCCACAGCTCTAGAGTTGAACACGAACACCAAGAAACGGCGGGGGATGGTCCCCAAGAGGCGGCGGATAAAGGTGTACAAGTAGATACGTCGTACCTATACTATACCATTATTAATAGCCAGAGATGGCATTTGGTGTGTGTCTTCGCACTTCGCATTTTCGATGGCCCTTGGTCTCACTTTTCATAGGGCCAAGCATATCTCTCGCCTTCACCAACAGGGCCATGGCATCCGAAGAACATAAGGCACGAGTCCATCCTCCTAAGTACTCGTACTGCGTCATACGGTACAAGATGTAACTAATAGTATGAGTTCATCCCACACCCGGACCCGCCTCATAATAGGTCCCCTCGTTTGTGGATGCACGGCGAGAGAAGGCCGAGACCATCGATTCCGACCGGTCCGTTGCACCTGCGGCGACAAGAACCACCTCTCACCGAACGTTAAAGTGATCCATATTTACTTTTTGGACGCTGTGGTCGTACTTGTAAACATCGACCGTACGATTTCCTGTGCTCTTGAGGTTTCCTCTGCCCCGTCCGACAGGAATGGGCAACAATGGTTCTCCCCAGGAACCTGTGTCGAACATGCAGCTTTTATTGTCTTACCACGCACACCGCGTCCACCCCCAAGACCACGCCACACTACACCCACCACCCCTCATCTGGGGCGAATTCCGCTGCCGCCTCGAGCATATAAGTACATGCATACAAGTAAGTATTTCGTCAGACGTGCGAGCAACGAGTCTTGAGAGACGAGGTCCCCCTAGTCTTATCGACTATTACTTTTGTCCCTTCTTGGCCCAGTGGTTTTGCCCCTGGGGAAGATCGCGGGGTTTTCTCCACACACACCGGCAGTTCTACTCCTAGTCGTACTCGTACTTACCAGTCGGTCGATATGGGTACTTGTACATATATGCCGGTCTGGTGGGCGGGTTCCTCGCCATCATCTCCAAGCCTCCAACCGGTATGCTAATTTTATTGGCGTGGCTACATCGAATCTTCTCAAACAGAGTTTCGAAGTTCAAAACGTAAGATAAGAGGAAGTCTGCGATGACGATACTCTGGAGAAGGAGGGGGGGCGATATCACCAACCAATACTTGTGCCATGCCGTTCATGAAGGCTGCGGATCCTGACCTATGGCATTCAAACGGGTTGTCTCAGGTAATATGATCTACCGTCCATATAGCCGCCGCCTGGTCTTGTAGACTATTGTCTATTAACTACAAGTACGTCGTTGAAAACCCGAGAGGCCTACGGGACTGGACTACTTATAGCAGCACTGTTCGAGGCAGGGCCCTCCCTCTGGCGACTCCGGGGGACTTTTCTCTCTTAACCTTTCCCACTTCTTCTTCTTCTTCCTTTTCCTGCTGCATCTTCTTCTTTCTTTTTTGCTTTCCTTTTTCACTCGGGGAGGCACAAGTGTGTCCTCTCCGCCTTTCTCGGCTCATTCCAATATCATGAAGGCATCCCAATGGCTGGGGGAGCTGCGCCGCTCCCTACAACCATCTTCATGCGCCGCCGGTCAACGCCCGTCGATAGTGGTGCTACCCTCCCTCACCCCTCCCCCCGACCGCGCCCTCCTACCGCCTCTTTGCATCTTCTATTTGCGTTCCGACTGACTTATCTCCCTCACCACCACCACCACCCACCACATAGCTATGCTAACTTAGAATATCCCACTTACTCATACCATGCAGGGATATGAATTCCCGGTCAGTACCTTGTCCGAATAGATATCTCATCGACACCCTCTCTCCAATATAAGACCCTTGGCAGCCACGATGTACAAGTAATGGGAAGTGCATGCAAGCCTCACATGAAGGTTGGCTTATGCAGGCATAGCCCGAATAGTTCCGGATAAGAGCGACGACAGCGGATCTCAGAGCATGCACCTTAGACGACCTGCATTCACTCGGTCTGCACCTTCCGGTCGTTTAGTCTTGGTTGATATTGAATTAGGACGACTTATCCCTTGTCCTGCTATGTACAGTGGCAAGCCCTCGGAGTACTTACTCTCTTTACTTTTTACATGCAACGCAACCACCCGCCGGCGTCCTGCCGACGCTCCGGCATCCCATGATCGAACGGCTCCTCGGGGCGCTCGAGAAGGCTATCTCCATTGGACTCGCACATTGATGGAGGTCCTTTCGTAAGTTCTCCCCGCATTCCGGAACACAAGGGACCCTTCCCCGTCTGCGACTCCCAGGGGCTCATTCGATGGGTGTATGACGGCAAGTGGCACTCAGGCCAATGGTTCCCATCCGGACCACGCGACCATCTCTACTAGCTCTTACCGGTCCCTCGCTTTACGCTAGGGCGGGCCTCGGTGTGGTATCCAACTGTTAACGGGGAAACTAGCGTGAAAGCGTCCCTGGTGGATTATCGGGCGCTATGTACTGGTCTCAGTAACTTGACTCGGGTCCTCGCCCAGAATCTTACACTTGTCCCCTCCCTCCACAAGTCCCTTGTGGGCCCGATATTGTCAATCACATCTTCGTCATCCGCCGTCGTGCCGTACTTGAGACCTCATACCCGTGCACGGACTAACCGATCTGCGGGCGGCGTGGTCTCAATCTCAAGCGAAGTCCAGCTTCAGTCATGACGCCTTTCCATCCCCCCTTTGCCACCGCAAGCAAGGACACTCGGTGCGCAGATGAATGACAGATGGTTCCGCTAACAAACTCGGTACCGAGGCGGGAGGACACCCCAATGTCCCCCGGGGCGGTCGAAGTCTGACGATCCGGGCACGTCCTTTCACAAAGGCGATGGAGGGTGGAGCTCGGTTCGTTGCCGACCGCCCTTCCTCCAAGCCACCACCTTTCACCTGGGCAAGGAGACATAGATGCAGTTGAGCCAAAACGGATGTGGGAGGGGGGATATACGACTGGGAAGGGTGGGGGGATGCAGTCTAGTCACGCCTGGCCATGCATAAAGGGCTGTGCCGCTCGCAGCTAATCCTCACCCGCCTTACTCCCGTCGCAGAACCGGGCCAAACCATCCGGGATGGAGGCATGTGATGACCAAGCTTGCAGCCACCACAAAGCAAGCCTTTCCCCCAACCTACCCCCCTTTTTTTTTTTTTTTTTTTTTTTTTGAAATCCACCGGATGCAGGCAATTTCGCCCTCTCTTTATTTTTTTACGATTACACCCAATACCTATAGTATTTTGATCTCGCAGTCTCGGGGAGGACCTACATGCAGATAGCCTCCGGAGTATATCGACTGCGGCCACCTACTCTCCGCCACGACGAGTCCCTTTGCCTCCTATCGGCTTAGAAGGAAAAGGGGGCCTTTAAAGATAGGGTAGAGAGGAGTGTACGGCAGGGAGAGGGAACAGCTACGATGCTCTGACAGAGTATAACCTCCATCGGATCAGTAATAGGCGCAACCGATGTCGAGGCATCTTTCGTCTCCTTCCTGTGCGGGCGGCGCTTTATATGGCCCTAATATAAAAGGGCGATAATCCGACTGGTATGCATATTGTACTCATAAGCCGACTGACTATCCTTTAGTGCCGCACGGTATTTACCACATGCGAGAGAGGAAGTCCGGGTAGTAAGGCTGCATCCATAACCAGCGGCGTCCACAACCTCCTCCTGGATCGGTCCGATACAAAGAGGACCGCGATAAACGCGTGAGTGGCACTGGTAGCATCACCGAATGGTTTCCGGGCGGGAATATTCTCTCACTCAGAGCCAAGCACACATGAATACCCGAGATGGATAAGGACAAACGCGTGGGCACGGGTACAGAAGTAGACCCCTTCTGACCCTCGTTAAATAGAGTTAGGGAAGTGAGGCTTTATTGGCCCTCCACCTTTCCTATGCTATGCTAGTCAAAGTTATACACCATACACTATGCGTGGCTATAATTAACGATGCTCCGTATGCATGCTCTCGTCTCTTGTACCGCCATGGACTTAGGCAAATTACTGACTTGTCTGGCCCCTGATCCATTGCGCTTCACACTCATCCTTCATCCTGTCGAGCCAATCACCCTTCTCAATCCACACCTTCTCCAGCCACTTCGCCAACTCGTCGTCTTGGGCCGGGAGGTCCTCCATCGGGAACCGGCGTACGTGGACGTAGAACCTGTAGCCTTGTTTCCGGGTAAGGCCGGGGAGGGACACGCTGTCCCACCAGGTAGGTGCCTCGAAAAACTTGCCGTGGTGCTGGTAGGCGATGGTCAGGTCGTATACGGCCTTCATGTGAGGCGCATGGCGCAGGCGCTGCACGGTGGTGACAAACCCCTTGTTCCTCGGGTAGAGCGCATGCTTGGGCTGAGGGCGATTGTTCTCCATGCACCAACGTTTCGACTCCTCGTACTTTTTCGGGGTGAACCGGGTTGCCTCACTGAAGCTGACGAGCCCTATATCTGAATTTAGTTGCTATCTTGGGCAGGGACGCCAATATTTCATACGAGCAGGTTCACGGAGGGGAAGTGGGCTAGACTAACATGTCGGCCACCGCCTCTTAACGATGCCGGAGAACACGCGATCCATCTCGGCCTTGTCCTTCACCCAGTCCCTAGACACCAGGGGCATCCCCAGCGACCAGAATCCCCATCCGAGAAGTGGCACCCACAGTAGCTGGACTTTGGCGAAGTACCTGAGGCGGCTGATCATGCCCGAGCGGATGGCTACAGCCTGTATCATGTAGAAGTCGGACCAGCAGACGTGGTTCGCGATGACGAGCCCGGACTCCCCGTCGGGCACGGTGTCACCCGAGACCGATATCTCCGCGCCGTTGACGACCTCGAAGATGGCTTGGATCCACTTCCACTCGAACCTAACAACGGCGGAAGAGATGCCGTAGACGATATCCGGGGTCACAGGCACCAGGGGCAGGAGAGAGGTAAAGATGATGTCAGCGACGAGGAGAGATAGGAACCAGGGGACGGCGATGATGATGCCCCGAATATGGGTTAAAACTGTCGTCATTGGGGTCGCCATGGTTGCAAAGCCTCCGGGGGTGGGGGAATATTTGTCCACTGGTCTGTATGGAGATGTGCGACGCTCCGCCGAGAATCCATATAACAGTCATGAAACTCGGCGAGGTATAGTTTCTCCGGAGAATTGGTGACTCCCGTCGCTGGCACCTTCGCCCTCCAGCCCTACCTTCTCCTTTCCTAGTATGTAGTATGTAGACGGGCGGGGCGGGGTGTAAGTGAGAAGCGGCTTCCTCGAGTCAGCCCAAATATTGCCGAGCAGAAATAGTAAGAGAAGGTACGATACGGCGTGGGGTGGGAGGTATGTTGATGACGGGCTACGACCGAACGGCCTAACGCCCGAATAAGAAACCCCTCGAACTCGGGGGGCGAAAAGCCAGACGGGCGGGCCCTCTAGGCCATGGATCGCTTAGAACCTGGAACGCTCAGACTCTGCTCGAGGTGCGGACGACTTTGCGTGGACCACAGCCAACCAGGTTGAACCAACTACAGCCAGCCCGGAACCGGACTTCTGAACCTGTAACCTACTTGACCCTGGCTATCGGAGCCCACGGAGTAGACTGGTAAAACTAATTCGACCCCGCGATGAAACTACACGGGCTGGCTCCAGGTCGTCTAACCGTCCGTCTTGTTGACAGCTCCCTCCCTCGATCTCTACCGGAATATGGAGACCAACTTCACTCTCAAGGCGTCCATCGTCCACGAAGGAGATGCGGAGACGTATGGTTGATACTTCCGTGCAAGGCGCCTGGGTTTTACTGGGGTGGCCACAGGTATTGTCGGTTGGCAGAATGCATTCCCTTAGGCACGACGGATAGAACGATGCCGCGTATTTCAACGCAGATCTTGTGAAGCCGTTGGTGTACCATGTCGCTTTGTACACTATTAGGGGACAAGTCAACCTGGGACGGAGACGTCCAAATGCGGGAGCGGGGTGGAGTGGACCTTCCTGGGGCCGTGCGGCCCTGGGACCCCACCGAGGCTCAACCCTATGAGCCCACCACCACCTTCCATATGAAAGCGAGCTGACATCCGTTCTAGCTTGGAACTTGTATGAGTACACCGGTAAGGTATTATCAGCCAAGCATGGAACCTTTCCAGACTTGAAGTCGTTTCTATCAGATAATACTCGAATCGTGCCAGTGAAGGTACTATCCCGGCCCAAGTCGACCGCTTCCCAACAACGCATGGTCAAATGGGCCCAATATGTCTCAGGGCGGAGGCTAAAGTTCCCCGCAGTTTACCATCACCAGTTCAGCGCTACCTAAGCTATAGGCAACATGGAGTACTGCTCTCCCTATACGACTAAGGTACCTACCTACCTACCCCATAGTTATCGGGTGCTCATGCGGAGACGAATGTATCTTCTGAGGTTGATTCATACTATGTTTCATGTTTATTTCCCGGTCGGATCTATTTCTTGTCTTCTTCTTCTACCGATGACCCTGTCAACTTGATTTCTGTATCCCGGGCCATGGTCTCAAATACTCGAGAGTGTGGATAATTAAATACAACCAGAAGCGTGACCTACAAGTATTACTTGTAGAGCCTCTTTGTGTCTGCGCCGCGAAGTACTGGTACTTTTAAAACCACCTCCCTTCGCTGGCTCGCGTCTTACTTTGCCGCGAATTCCCCGATCGGCCCTTGCGGATTGAATCTTCCGGGCTCGTTCTTCCAGGCGCAGCTCACTCATCCCCTCGCTTTACTTCGCCCGCTTCGCCACTTGTAACTCTGTCCCGACGGACCCGTGGGAAATCAACCCTTCCTGCTAACCCTCATATAACTCGCTCCTCGAGCTCTTCCTCGACGACAACGTCGACGATAATAACGGCAACACAGAGAGTTGACAGAGTCAATGGCGTCCTCTAGGTCACCCGGCACCCTCGCGAGCGGATACGAGTATACAGCGCAAACCGCCCCACAAGGCGGGCCGATAAACCGTCCCGAAGACCAAGGCCCACTGTCGTCTCTGAACATCGGCTTCCTCAAGACACTCAGCGACAAGAAGAAGACTCGAGGTACTACCGATTCTGTCCTTCTATGCCGGGTATACCACTTACTAAGAGCCCCCGTAGACGGTGCCACACCGAAGAGGCGCGGCCCAAAACCGGACAGTAAACCAGCCCTGACCCGGCGACAAGAGCTCAATCGGCAGGCTCAGCGGTACGATTGCGTCCTAGATCTTGTCCACCATGCAGCAGCTACCCAGCGCGCCATCCGAATTCAAACTGACACCGGCGGAGCAGGACTCATCGGGAGAGAAAGGAGCTTTACATCAAGTCACTCGAGGACGAGGTGCTAAGGCTAAAGGAGACCTTCAGCAACGTATCTCAGGCCAGGGTGAAGCTCTCCGAGGAAAACAACCATCTTAAGGCGATACTGCGACAGAACGGCATCGCCTATGGAGGACTAGAGGAGTCTCCTAATAGCGCCGGTCTTGGTTACTCCTCTTCTGGTAGCGTATCCGGAACCAGTTACCTACCAGGGTCCCACAGTGCCTTCACCCCGCCACCGACATCGCAATCACTTGCGTCGTCCTTGTCCCCTTCTCTGCAGGTGCCCTTAAACGCCAACTCAAACCAAAGCCCAAGCCCGAGGCCGTCACCGGGCGGACAGCAGCTGCAGAATCCACCGAGACAGCGCCCCGACGCCGGTCATGACAAGGATTATGAGCAGGCGGGCATTGACTTTGTCTTGACGTAAGAGAATCACCCCCCGAAGGTACTACCGCCTAGCAGAGACAGTTGAGATTGTAAAGATCTCGTCTACACACCCGGTGTTGTTGTCCTCATCATGTTGCCCTCTGAGGCTTCACAAATAGCAAATACGAGCGCGCATGGGCTGCCGGGATGATATGCAGAAGAAGACACAAGATTTGACCTTGCTAACAATGTCTGCACCTCGCGGCCTGTACAGTCTTGAGGACCCATGCATGTCCCACCTGTCATTCCTACTGGAGAGATCGGCACAGCCGGGGGGCGGGCCCTGCGGCCACGCACTCATGGCATCCTGCCCGCCCGAGCCGTTTCCCGAACTGAAGCCCGACATCCCCTTCGGCCACGCCCACGTTAACAGTGACCTGAACCCCAACCAGGGTACATGGGAGCTGAGTAAGGGTGACCTGATGACGCTTCTAGACCTTAGTAAGAAGCTGGACCTTGACGGGGAGGTCACCCCCGTGATAGCGTGGGGGATGGTCCTCGCCCACCCACGGTTCGACGAATTCAGGCCCGACGATTTTGGCAGGCTGGCGGAGGAGCTGAAGGGCAAGGTTCGCTGTTATGGGTAAGAATATACCGACCTTCCCGAAAGCGTATGTGCTAACCAGCTACCGTCGAAGCTTTGGCGCGGTTATGGAAGATTTCGAAGTGAGGGATGCTTTGGAGAACGTGTTCTCGACAAGGCTAGATAGTAGGATGACCAATTATTAGATATGGTCTCGATTCTTGTATATGATTTGTTCCGAGGGGGGGAGAGAGTGTGCTGTGATGCGATCAGTCCGGTCAGTCCAGCCAGATCTAGTGAATATTTCCGTTATAATACAATTATTTTCTCCCCCCCTTTCTTTTGTATTCTTCTAATATCCTTTTCTGTTCTCACCTCTGACCTCCTCTCTTCCCTATCCATTTATCTCGGTCTTTTGTCTTTTGGTTTTCAGGCGAGATCTTCTGAGGTTTGGCTTCCTGCGCTGACTGGTTCCACCACGAAACGGGCTTGATGATTCAGCAGGAGTCGAAATGGCGGGACTTCATTCGCCACCAAGTGTCCATGACACCTGCCCCACACAAACCTCACCCCGCCATCCACACGAATTTTCAAATTCGCCGATTTTAACCAGTGTCGCCGAGAGACGAACCCCCTCGAAATCGGTACTATTTTCCCACCGCCTCTAGCAATCCCTGCCGAAGACGTGTCCAACCGCATAGCCGGCACCTTTTCCACGGATCGAAGCAAAACCACTAAAATGACGGTTAAGAGCCTCGTCGACATCGTCGACGCCTGCCCGCCCGATGATGGCTGGGGCTGCAGCGTCACCGACGACATCACCCTCAACGGAGTTCCCTACGCGCCCTTCTCGAAAGGCGACAAGCTTGGCCGCGTGGCGGACTGGTCATCGGAGAGCAAGGATCGCGATGGAAGGGGAGGCAGGAGCCAATACAACAGGAACTTCCGAGGTATGTCTCGTCCTGTGATTCTGCATATTTGGTTTTGTGGGAAGAGAAGGCCTATGATTGCTAACTTGCGCTCTGCTTTTTTAGACCAACAGGTCTATGGCGCCAACCATGCCGTGATCTTCAACGCCCCGCCCACCGAAGACGAGGGCAGCTTCTCCGTCGTTAGCAACGTCAGGGACAGCGGCAAGACCAGGTTCGGTCGAGGAGGCGTGTTCACCAGGGGCCGCGGCCAGCGCGGCGGCAGGGGCGACACGAGGGGCGGGCGAGGACAGTTCCAGCAGACCCGTGGCCGCGGCGGACAGTCCGGGGGCTATGGCGGCTACGACCGCGCTGGGAGGCCTACCGGCGGTAGCAGGGGCGGCCGCCGCTTCGGATGGAGGGATTATGACAAGCCCGCTCGCAACAGGGATGCCAGCATCAACGTCAAGGCGGAGTGGTCGCTGTTGGAGGAGATCGACTTCACTAGGCTCTCGAAGCTCAACCTCGAGGCCGACAACGGGGAGGATGTCGGCAGCTATGGGTTCCTCTACCCCTACGACCGCTCGTACGAGAAGCCTCCTGTCAAGGGAGCGGAGAAGAGGCTCACTGCTCTCGATCGCGCGGCGTATAACGTCACTGCTTCGTCTGACCCCGTGATCCAAGAGCTTGCCGACAAGGACGAGGCGACCATCTTCACTACCGACAGCGTTCTCGCGACCCTCATGACCGCCCCTCGCTCGGTATACCCCTGGGACATCGTCATCGTCCGCCAGGGCAACAAGATCTTCCTCGACAAGCGTGAGAATGCCGCACTCGACATGGTGTCGGTCAACGAGAACGCCGCCGACGCCCCCATGGACGCCTCCGAGGGCAACAAGGACACGATCAACCAGCCGGGCGCGCTCGCCGAGGAGGCGACGTACATCAACCACAACTTCGTCAACCAGGTCGTCACCGAGGGCGAGTCCGGCAAGGTGGACATGCCTAACGCGAACCCCTTCTACAACCCCTCTGAGGACACCGACCCGCCTGCGAGCAAGGTCTACAAGTACAGGAAGTTCGACCTGTCGACGAACGAGGACAACCCGGTATTCCTCGTCGTCCGGGCGGAGATCGATGCAGTGCAGAGGAACGCCAGCGGAGAGGACCAGCTCGTCACTGTCAAGGCGCTAAACGAGTTCGACAGCAAGGCCGCGGGCAGCGGAGGCGCGCTCGACTGGCGGACTAAGCTCGTCAGCCACAGGGGTGCCGTGGTCGCGACGGAGATGAAGAACAACAGCTGCAAGCTCGCGAAGTGGACGACTCAGAGCATCCTCGCCAAGGCTGATATCATGAAGCTTGGGTAAGTCCTAGCGTCCTCGTATATAATCAACTATCAAGTAACCGGAATGCTAACAATCATCCCCCCTTCCTCAGATTCGTCTCGAGAGCCAACCCCAAGGCCAACGATAAGCACGTCATCCTCGGTGTTGTGGGCTGGAAGCCTAAGGACTTCGCCACGCAGATGAACCTCTCTCTCGCCAACGGATGGGGTATCGTCCGCACCATCGCCGACATGGTCCTCCAGCAGGGCGGCGACAAGTACATCATCGTCAAGGACCCCAACAAGCCCATCCTTCGCCTGTACGAGATCCCGGCCGGCACCTTTGAGGAGGACGAGGATGAGGAGGAAGAGGAGGAGGAGGAGGCTGGTGACGACGACGAGTAAGCGTGTGCTCGTGTGGTCCCTGTCTTTTTTTTGTCAAAATTAGTTCATAATGAACACCATCTGTTTCCTTTGTTGTCTGTCGTTTTTTTGGCTTTTCATCTAAAATGAAGTGATGACGGGATTTGGGGAAGGGCGGTCGGTGATGTGGTTGAAACAGGGGGTTCTTCTCATTGTACTGTTAGGACCGGGAGTCGGGTTGGGCTCTCTTAGATGATGGGAAATGGAATAGCGTCAGACGTTGCCTCTCTCATAACTTGTAGTGCTCCTTTAGAGATCCGGATACAGTGGGATATCAGGGGAAAGGGAGAGGAGGCCTGTACTAGGAGGTGTAAACGTGGTGTGTGGTCATTGGTATTTCATCTACCCGTCATGTAATAAACCTATCCCCCAAAACGCCATGCAAAGAGTTAACCCTGAACCGATTCCCCAATCTGACTTTTCCTTTCTTCCCGGGCATTAAAGCCTACTCCAAACAGCCGTCACCCCCTGTCTACGTGCGTATTCCGGAATACGTTCGCTTTTTAAAACCTCTCCTTCATCCGAGCAGATACAGCCCGCAGGTTGTTGTACACCTTGCCAGGCTGCTTTCCGAGAATGAGGTTGCACACGGAGGCGCGGGCGATCTGGACGTTCTTGTAGCCGCCGAGGATATGGATCTGTGAAGGGTGTGATTAGTTACGGCGAGTAGGTGAAGCGGGGAGAGAGAGAAGCAAGATAGGAGGGTTTACCTTGGTGTCCGCGAGGACGATGCGGGTTCTCGTTGCGTTCTCGATGGCGAACTTGGTCTTTCCGTCCTTGCCCTGTTTTGGGTTAGAGGAGAACATACTACCGGTGAAAAAGGAAAAAAGGGGGGTAGTCACGTACGGCAATACGGCCGATGGCTCGGGCCAAATGGTCACCCTCTGTATAAGTGTTAGTCAAACCACGAAGCCCCCGTGTCGTATGAGCAAACCGGGAAAGATCTTACGCAGAGTCTTGACGTCCTTGACCTCGAAAGTTTCTATCCAACAGTTAGTGTTAGCCACTACCCCCTAGGCCACCATCTAGAGTAGGCAAAGGAAACCGTACCGATATAAAGGTCGTCGAGCCTCAGGAGTGCGATGGCATCGTCTACGTCGAACCCGCAGACGAAGGCCGTCAGGAAGTCGACGCCACGCTGGATCGACTCCGTGTCGACTGTGTGCTTGCTCGTCCTCAGCTCCACCATCTTGCGCTTCACGTTCATCCGCACCTGGAGCTTCAGGTGCTCGACGAGCGGCGGGTAGATGCGGGGCCACTGCGCCTTGAGAGGGGTCATGCGGTGAGGAGGGATTCGGACCTGGCGGGTCTGGGCGCGGGCGGCGGCGGACTGGGGACTGGTCAGCTGTGTTTTACTCTATCGCCATCGCCGGGGACGGAGTGTGTGCGTGGGAGCGGTGGTGTAAGCGGCGCGCCGCGGGGGAAGAGAAGGAAGGGGGGGCAAACGGACGAGGTCTTGGGCGGGGGCGAATTTCGGACGGCCTTCTTCGTCGAAGACGTCGTCGGAAGAGGAGGGCTCGGCGTCGACGGCCATGGTCTCTACGGGGAGGTCGGCATTCATGTCGAGTACGATGGATTCCTCATTAGAGGCGTCGGGGAGCGGGATGTCGGCGGGCGGGGCCACAGCCTGGTCCCGTTTTAACGCTGTCGGGGCGGACATGGCGATTATTTTATGTGTCGTCGGGCAAGGGCCAAGTGCTATGTAGGTGTTGTTTAGGGGTCGGGCCTGTCGCTTGCGGTTCGAGATCGTGATGTCGGCGGGAGAAGAAGCGTTATGTGGGCTTCCAGGAATTTGGCGGTGGGAAATCTGCCCCTCAATATCCGTAAAAATTTCCAATGAATTTCTCCAGTGGGCTCTGGGTAAAAAAAAAAGGCGGGCAAATTTCCAGTGGGGAACAGGCTCCGGCAGTGGAGTGGTGCCCAAGCATGTGGGTTAGATACGGACTTATCGGATTCTATCTATTGGCTGAGTCATGACTGGCTGGTGGTGGTGCATCCTGACGACGGAATTTCGCGCCTTGGCCTTCTGAGTAGAAGAATTTCATCATGACTTTTCTTCCCAAGAGCTGAACCATTCAAACTCTCCCGTTTTTTTCTACCTCCTTCCCTTCTACGCCCAAAGTTCGACTAATCCCATAACCGAAGCCGAATTACCGTCGCCGCCGATACCACCAGCACTTGAGCCCCGAGCTCCTTCGCTATCCACTACTGCGTAGCTTGACCTCGTCACATGTACCTGGGCGACACCATGATGTTCCGCGATGCCTAGGGGTATTCTCCCAGTCCTCGCCCGTCGAGTCCCGTCAGCGCCACAAACCCTTCCGCGAATATCACCCTTCCGATCGCGGGGCGCTGTATACGTGCGCCGACCATGGCTCGCCCAGGACATTCCCCGGAGTAGCCTCAGAAGCCTAGCTCCAGCTCGGTTTGCGCGTAGCTCGACGCGTTCACTCACACCCAGCTCTACACAATGCGATGACAGCCAAAGAAGGACCGGATACCCTGGCGTCGGGCCCTTCGTGGCTCTACACAGGACCCAGTCCCACCTCAATGCTACTTTCCCGCCCGCATCCTCAATTCTGTCCAAACCTCTCCCGGTGGCCGCCCTCCCACCAGCACATCTCTCCCAGCGACACATCCATATCGGCCGCCGGACACGAACCATTGGCATAAGGAGAGCCCATCGAAGCTCGAGGCCTCCCCCTCCGCCTCAGAAACCAACCGATGAGCAACAACAACCCGCAAATGACCCGCAGCCCGCCACTGCTCCGCGGAAACCGGAAGTGACGGATCACAGCCCGACAGACCCCGAGTCGATCACGTCGTCGGTATCCAAATACTTCCATATCCCACATATACCACGCCGTCCGACGAAAGAAGAGCTCCTCGCTGCCACCGACGGCTTCTTACAGAGGCTAAAAGTCCGATTCAAGTGGTTTTCCATTCGGAGCATGCGCCCGTGGAACGCGGATGAGTGGGGCGCCTTCGTGTCGTGGTTCATCCTTAGCCACCTAGTCTGGATCTTAGTCGGGACGACGACCTTCTTCTCGCTGTTAATATTCTCGATCAATACCGTCTTTGCGCAAGGTTTGTTTCTCTCCGTATTGACCCGATTAAGAACAACCCCAAATGCTAACTTACAGCTCCGCTAGAAACGTTGGCGCAATGGATCGGCGACTACTTGACACAATCGGCGGGCGTAACCGTAGTTTTCGAATCTGCGATTGTTCCGAAGTGGAAAGACGGCGTGATAGCCCTTCGAAAGGTCCACGTATCCCGCCGACCAGGTCAGGTGCGGTCTTCAGTCAGCAAGGGATCATCAGCTCTCGCCCCGGTATCGATGTCTGAGGACGAGGATGATGATGTTGAAGTTGTAGAAGACGACGGAAACTACACTCAATTCGACCTCACGATAGAAACTGTCAACGTCACGCTATCCTTCGCCAAATGGTGGAACGGCAAAGGCCTACTAAAGGACGTTGAAATCAAAGGAGTGCGGGGAGAGGTCGATCGGAGGTCGGTCGTCTGGTTGGACGACGGCCGGTCTCCCCTCTCATACAGACACGAGCACGTGCCGGGGGACTTCGAAATCGAGAACTTCAAGCTCGATGATCTCCACGTCACCGTCCACCAGCCAGAAGGTTTCCGCCCCTTCGAGGCGTGCATCTACTCGTGCGAGCTACCTCAGCTACGCAAACAGTGGCTGTTTTACGACATTCTCTCGGCCAACAACATGTCGGGATCATACGACGGTTCGCTCTTTACCATCCACACTCCCCTTGTCGATAATGCGCTGGGGAGCGTGAACCAAAACACGTTTGGGAACCCCAAGGCGTGGAAGAAGTCCACGCGCCTACGAATCGACAACCTAAAAATCGACCACCTCAACAGGGGCGTTGACGGGCCCTTTGGGTGGATTTACGAGGGCAAGGTGGACATCATGGCGGACGTCATGCTACCCGCCGATGAGGGTGAAGGCCTCGGCAAGGTCGTGTCCGACTTCTACGACCAGCTCGACGACCTCGTGACCTCTAATCGGATCCGCCTCCTCCACAACGTGGGGGTCGGGGGCGACGCAGACGAGGACCAGGACGAGGGGCTCACGTCCAATTCCCACGGCGCACACATTCCCCAGGAGCTCCTCCCCGAACAAGACCAGGCGCGGGAACACGCTGCCGACCAAGACCGGCGCTACCTCGTCTTCGACCTCCGCATCCGCCTCAACGACGTCAAGGCGGCGGTGCCTCTCCTCGGCAACGATATCTCCTATATAAACCAGGCCCTCGTCCGCCCCATCGTGGCCTACATCAACTCTCGCCGCACCTACATCCCCGTAACCTGCCGCTTCGCCAAGCGGCGCGACGACTTCGACGGCAGCTGGTCCGTGTTCGACTCGGGGCTCATGGATGACCTCTCGGCCGAGACCTACAGCGCATTCGCGCTGAACGTGGAGGACCAGCAGAACCGCGTGCGGCGGCTGAAGAAGGTGGGCGGCTGGACGCTCTCGCTGCTCATCCATGCCATCGCGGGGGGTATGGCAGGGACGTTCGCCTGAAAGAACCTCTCCACTCTTGTAGAAGGGGCCACCACAAAACCAGTGAACTGGCTGGCCCCCTTCTCTACCTTTTTTTTTCCATTTGGGTTATTTTCTGTTATGCTTTTCAAAGGCATTCCTGTACGAGGCGTGTGAGCAGGCCGTTTTTTTGTTCGATTACATGTACGAAAGAAACAGACGTCCAGAGTATTCGTTCTGCTGGAGATCTCGCGCTCTTGGTACGGCCTGGAAACATGGGTAGGCGGCGTTTTCGGAATATGGGGGGACGGACAGGAAAGGGGGGGGAAATGGGAATTATTTTACATCATGGAGCTAGCTAGAGGCGGCGACAATAAAGCGATATATACTCCGGAGTTCTTCACCCGGAGGAGAGATTTATGCTAAGTCTCTGTTTTCCTGCGGTTCTTCTGTTTGGAGTGGATGTTTTGAACCAGTACACCACATTCCCATGGGGTACCATCGTATACAGTTTATTGAGTGTCGGATACTCCAGTGTTCAGGATCGTAGGTGGCTCATGGCGGATGATCAACTCCGCACCACATGCTGAACGGGCGGGAAGTGTGGAGATGTGGAGATGTGTGTGGGGACGGGCCGCCCAGGGGCATGGGCCTCTTAGTCGGCCCCAGTTGAATCTCGGTGAGCATCCTACATCGCGAGTTTCACACAGAAGTCCGGAATCCAAAAGCTTTTTGACCTGGGACAAAATAGATTAAAAGCCAACACATAAAATAAAGAGAAAACAAACAAGGAATAGGAGAAAAACTGTTGAAAAAAAAGGTGCGCCTACCGGGACTTGCACCCGGGTCTGTCTCCAAGTTAGTATTTTCTTTCTGTCCTCTCGGTGTCTCGAACTGAGGTGACGTGAGCTGAGGTGAGGGGGGTAGGTGGGTGACATACCTCCTCCTTGGGAGGGAGGCGAATTAACTTCTATTCGACGGACGCCTGGGCCATTTCCTGGCAGGAGTTTGGGTCCGGGTTTACAGTGATGAGGGTTTGTTGGGCGGTGGTTTGCGTTTTGCGTTGCTGGAGGACGAACTGTCGTGGCGGGGGTGGGCGGAAAGGGAAGGCACCGACGGGGAGGGAAGGGGCGGGCTAAAAGGGAAGGAGGGGGCGGAAGATGGGACGGCGCGGGTAGGTTCGCCGTGGACTCGGGCTCCGTCCGATCTGAGAGGTATATGCATCTGTACATTCGTACATCTATCTACTTCGCTGTTATCACTATACAAAACAGCTCGTGGCCGAGAAGCAATATGTATATATATATACATACATACGTACATGTATTACGTTCCAGACCCAAATCCAAAAGAACCCGCTCGCTCGAAGAAACAACCCCAAGGGTATCATTCAACTCCCGGTAAGCTTCTTCCACCAGCTACTCCTCGGTGTTGTGTCCATGAACAGGGAGTTGCGCCTGCTCGCCCTCCTCTCGTCGCTCCCGTCCGAGCCGCCCTTCCCCCTCGCCATCCCATCCCTCTCCTCCCTCCTCTGCCTCCGCCTCCTCTCCTCCACGTCATCGCCCCGGTACCGCCTCCGAGGGTCGTCGTCCTCCGTCTGATGCGACCCATCCATCGCGTCGCTCTCCGGCGGCGGCGGCGGCGGCGCGTCGGAGTGCTCCTTCACCCAGGACGAAGTCCCCGAGTGCGGCCACGTCTTGGAGTGCTTCTTCCTACTTCCGTAGACCTGGTTCTCATCCCCCGACATCTCGGCCCGGCGATGGCTCCGCCGCCGCTGGGGATCCTCCTCCTCCCCCCTTTCGCGCCGTCCCTCGCGCCTTCCTTCCCGCCTCCTCCTCCTCTCATCGTCTTCGGACGTGCCGATAGTGTGAGACCGGTGATGGCGCCGCCGGTCGGCGTCGGCACCCGACGCGCCCTCGCGCTCGCGGCGCAAGCGCCGGCGCTCCGCCCGCCTAACCTCATCTTCTTCCGCCGCCCGCCGCTCGGCTTCCTCCCGCTCGCGCGCCGCACGCCTTGCGGCCCGTCGCGCCTCCTTCTCCTCCTGCCGCTGCATCTCCGCCTCTTCTTCCTGCCTCTTCCGCTTCTCGCGCCTCCGCAGCTCTCTGGCCCGACGCTCTTCCTCGGCGGCACGATCGCGACCGCTGGGCTCTCGCCCGGAACGGTGGGCTCGTCGTGCCGCGCGCCTTTCAGCCTCGGCGTCCGTCATCGGGACGTCCCCGTCGATATCCTTGGTATGACGGGGGCTGCGTCCCTCGTCGTCGGTGGCGTACACGCCGCGGCGGCGCTCCGCCCGCTCGGGACGCTCGGAACGCTCCTGCTTGGGCGTACGGATGCTGCTGAGCAGGCCAGAGAGGGTATTCTTCTTCGCGCTCGAGTTGGACCGTTTCAACGAGTGCCCCTCGGGGGCGTCGGCCATGGCAGCATCGTCGTCTCTATGCGTCTGGGAGCTGTTAGTTAACGCGAATTGCCTAGGCCTCAGGGAGGATAGTTATGCTTACCTTTGACCGGCGCGCCCGCTTTTCGGGGCCCGCTACATCGACACCAAGGACCTTGGCCGCTTTGCTCGACATGACGGGCTCAGGGGGTGGAGACACGAGGCCGCCCGACATATCGACGGAATGGCGCCGGGATGACTTGCCGACGGAGCGCCTTTTATCGCGAGCTGAATTCGATCGGGTGATAGGCGGCGTGCTGAACGCACCGTTGGTCCGCGATCTTGCTGGCGTCTTGAGTTCGCGCTCCGCCTTGTCGGACCCCGATCCCTTGGATGACTTCTCCTCCTTCTCCGTCGCCGATGGCCTGGACCGCTCGCCCTTGGACCTGGAAGACTTCTTCTCTTCTCGCTTGGGAGTTCCGGCCGACCACATGCCCCAAGATGATCCGTCGCGGTTTATCTTGGGGCGCTCTTTCCTGGATTTCGACTCGGACGGCGGAGTAAGCGGGGGGTCGGGGACCATCGGTGGTACCGGCGGCGGGGGTGGCGGAGGAGGAGCAGCGGCCGCCTTCGCTTTCTTCGACTTTTTCGACTTTGCGCCCATGTCGACGATGTCCACAATCTCGTTCTCGTCTAGCTCTTCGGCAGGGACGCTTTCGAGCAACTCTCTCTCCTTCCGCAGCTTCTTCTTCTTGTCCGAGAAGGGTGTTTCAACAGCTGGCGGCGGTGGTGGCGCATCAAAGAACTCGTCAATATCGCCCCCGTCCTCGTCATCAAATCCACCTGGAGGCTTCCGCGTCTTCTTCGCGCTTTTGGGTGAATCCGCGCCTCCATCATCCAAGATGGCACCTTCCAGAACATAATGAGTCAGCAATGTAATCTCGGAACTTCCCGAGCGCGCCGCTAAGGCAGAAACAATCTAGGCAATCTGGGGTGAAACTGGGGAAATTGGGAAAGGAGCAGGGGTAGCTGAAAGAGCAGGGGTAGCTCCCCATTGTTGTAGGTGCACATACCTTTTTTGCCTTTCTTGGCACCCCAGAAGTCAAACGCGTCCACAGGGGCTGGAGGAGCGGGTGCAGGGGGCGGAGGAGGTGGCTCGTCAGCGAGAAGTTCGTCGATTTGTTCGGTCGTGAGATCCACACCCTCGAAGTCGTCCCCGCCCCTCTCTCTGCCCTTGCTCTTCTTGTCTTTCTCTTTGTCCTTCTTCGACTTCTTTGACTTCTTGCCAGACGCAGCCTCCTCAGCCTCACGGGCGGCGTCTTCCTCCGCTTTTCGGGCCTCCTCCTCCTCCGCCTGTCGGGCAGATTCCTCGGCTTCTTTATCAGCGGCCTCCTTGGCACGCTTCTCGGCATTCTCCGTGAGCGTGTTGAATCTCTCCTGGTCGCGACGAATGAGTTTCTTGCGTCCTTTCTTGGCAGTCAACGCGGCAAGCTCCTCCTCCTCGGCCGCAATATCAGCCTTCGCCTGCTCCTCCTCTTCGATGCGAGCCTGTTCCGCGGCCTGTATCTCGGCCTCCTTTGCAGCGGCCTCCTCCGCTTCCCGTGCAGCCTGCTCCTCCGCCTCCTGGCGGGCTGCCTCCTTCTCCGCTTTCTTCCTCTCCTTCTCCTTCTCCTTTTCAAGCTTCTCCTGCTCCTTCTTGGTGAGTTTGGGCTCCTTATCCTTGGATTTGGACTTGGACTTGTCCTTGTCTTTATCCTTGGACTTGGATTTTGACGAATCCGCAACCTCTGCTTCCGGTAAATCCACAATAGGCGGCGTAGGCGCGCGGGGCGGTACGTCATCGACGCCATCCTTCTTAGACTTGGACTTCTTGGACTTCTTCGTAGTTGTCGCCGCCCATTCGTCTTCGACGGGGTCCGGTTTCGCAGACCCAATGTCGACATCGTCCACGACCTCGACCGGGGCCTCCCTGCTTAGGTCCTTCTTCTTCTTGTCTTTCTTGGTGACACCCCAGAAGTCGAATGCGCTCGCAGCCGCCGGCTTCTCTTCTGTCGTAAGAGCCAGCAAGTCGGCTTCATTGATATCCAGGTTATCGCCCTTGGATTCCAGAGTATCCCAGAATGCGTCTCCGTCCTCGTCCTTCTTCTTCTTATCCTTCTTCGAACTCGTGCCCCACGTGTCCGCTTCTTCAGCCGCTGGTGTGGGTTCTGGGTCATCCCATATCGAGGTCTTCTTCTTCTTCTTGTCCTTCTCTTTCTTTTCCTCAGCAGGGGCAGACTTCTCGACCTTCTCAGGCTCCGGCTCCTCGTCCCAGATGGAGGCCTTCTTCTTTTTCTTGTCCTTCTTCGAGGTCGAGGTGGTGAATATGGCATCTACCTCTTCCTTAGCCTCCTCTTTCACAGGCTCCGGCTCCGGTTCCGGCTCGGGGGCGGGATCATCCCAGATAGAGGCCTTCTTCTTTTTTTTGTCTTTCTTGGAAGAAGTCGCAGCTCCCCAGATGTCCACCTTTTCTTCCTCCACTTTCTTTGGCTCTTCCTCCTTGACGGGCTCGGGGTCTGGTGCCGGATCATCCCATATAGAAGTCTTCTTTTTCTTCTTGTCCTTCTTTGATGTTGCCGCCCCCCAAAGATCGTCCTTCTCCTCCTCTTTCGCCGGTTCCTCTTCTTTCACCGGCTCCGGCTCCGGCTCCGGCTCAGGTGCGGGATCATCCCAGATAGAGGCCTTTTTCTTCTTCTTATCTTTCTTGGAAGAAGTTGCAGTTCCCCAGATGTCGACCTTCTCTTCCTCTACTTTCTTTGGCTCTTCCTCCTTGACGGGCTCCGGCTCCGGCTCCGGTTCCGGCTCGGGGGCAGGATCATCCCAGATAGAGGCCTTCTTCTTTTTCTTGTCCTTTTTGGAAGAAGGAGCAGCGCCCCATATATCATCGACCTTCGGGGGTTCCTCCTTGATAGGCTCGGGTTCGGGCTCGGGGGCGGGATCATCCCAAATAGAGGCTTTCTTCTTCTTGTCCTTTTTAGAGGAAGGAGCAGCACCCCAAGTGTCGTCGACCTTTGGGGGCTCCTCCTTGACGGGTTCAGGCTC
>ONZQ02000001.1:2304551-2316487 GCA_900312665.1 Cephalotrichum gorgonifer
CAGTCCCCCAAATGTCAGTCTTCTCCTCTTCCTTTTTAGGCTCTTCCTCTTTGACGGGCTCGGGTTCAGGCTCGGGCTCAGGGGCGGGATCATCCCAAATAGACGCCTTCTTCTTCTTCTTGTCCTTCTTGGAAGTAGAGGTCGCCATCCAATCGACTTCGATCTCCTTCTCTTCAGCGATCGGCTCAGGTTCGACGGGTGGCTCGGGCACCGGATCGTCCCAAATCGAGGCCTTCTTCTTCTTCTTATCCTTCTTTGATGTCGTAGCAGCGAGGGCAGCAGCTTCTTCCTCCTCTTTCTTCTTCCTCTCCGCCTCTTCTTCTTCTTCTTTCCGTTTTCTCTCAGCCTCGGCCTCTTCTTCTTCTTTCTTCTTTTTCTCTTCCTCCTCCTTCTTCTTCTTCTCTTCCTCTTCCTTGCTCGCTTCAAGGTCATCCCAAATTGAGGCCTTCTTCTTCTTCTTCTTATCCTTTTTCGATGTTGGAGCAGCCGCGGCCGCGGCAGCAGCAGCAGCTGCAGCTTCCTCCTCCTCTTTCCTCTTCCTCTCGGCCTCCTCCTCTTCCTCTTTCCGTTTCCTCTCAGCCTCAGCCTCTTCCTCTTCTTTCTTCTTCTTCTCTTCCTCCTCTTTTTTCTTTTTCTCCTCCTCTTCCTTGCTCGCTTCAAGATCATCCCAGATAGAGGCCTTCTTTTTCTTCTTCTTATCCTTCTTCGATGTCGGAGCAGCCGCAGCCGCGGCCACAGCAGCAGCAGCAGCAGCAGCAGCTTCCTCCTCCTCCTCCTTCTTCTTCCTCTCCGCCTCTTCTTCTTCCTCTTTCCGTTTCCTCTCAGCTTCCTCCTCCTCTTCCTTCTTCTTCCTCTCTTCCTCCTCTTTCTTCTTCTTCTCCTCCTCCGCTTCAAGGTCATCCCAGATAGAGGCCTTCTTTTTCTTCTTCTTATCCTTCTTTGATGTTGGAGCAGCCGCAGCTGCAGCTGCAGCCTTAGCCGCCTCCTCCTCCTCCTTCCTCTTCTTCTCGGCCTCTTCTTCTTCTTGCCTTTGTTTTTCTTCCTCCTGCCTTTGCTTTTCGGCTGCCTCCTCTTCCTCCTTCCTCTTCTTTTCCGCCTCGGCTTCAGCATCCGGCTCAGGGTCATCCCATATAGAGGCCTTCTTCTTCTTCTTACTCTTCTTTGATGTAGATGTGGCGAATATATCATCTACTTCCTTCTTCTCCTCCTCCTTCTTCTCGGGGACAGGTTCGGGGACAGGGTCGGGGACAGGGTCGTCCCAGATAGAAACCTTCTTCTTCTTTTTGTCCTTTTTCGATGCGCTTGTCGCCCAAGGGTCGTCCGTCTTCTCGGGCTCCGGTTCTGGCACTATTTCGGGTTCGGGTACGGGCTCGGGCTCGGGCTCAGGAGCGGGATCATCCCAAATAGAGGTCTTTTTCTTCTTCTTATCCTTCTTTGAGGTAGCGGCGCCCCACGCATCGTCCTCTTTCACCTCGATCGGTGCCGGCTCTGGTTCGGGTGTGGGTTCAGCGATAACATCTAAAATGGAGGTCTTACCTTTCTTCTTCTTGTCCTTTTTAGTCACAGAAGTCCCCCAACTGCTACCCCATGCGTCCTCCTTCGGCGGCTCGGGTTCGGGTTCGGCGGCCGGGGTGGGTTCCGATGCTCCAAAGTCGTCGAGGAAGCTGCTCTTTTTCTTCTTCTTGTCGGTCTTAGTTCCCCACGAATCCCAAGGGTCGTCGTCCTTCTTGGTCTCCTCGACGACCGGCGCTGGCTCCGGCTCCGGATCATCGAACCCGAAGGATAGGTTCTTCTTCTTCTTATCCTTCTTAGATGTTGCGGTGGAGAAATCACCCCACGAATCCACGGCATCCTTGGGATCATCGGCCGGCTTCTCTTCCGCAATGTCGCCGAATCCAAAGGACAGGCTGGTCTTGGTCTTCTTCGATTTCGATTTCCCGGTGCCCCACGGATTGTCGTTATCGTCCTTATTTTCAGTAGATGCATCTTTTGACGTGCCAGACAGATCCCACGAATCTCCTGCTCCTCCCGTAGTCCCTGTATTCCAGCTGGAGCCCCAGGTCCCGAAGGAAGACTTGTCGTCTTTTGAGCCGAAATCGAGATCCAGCTTGCCGGAAGTGTCGTCGCCCAGCTTTATGTCTTGGAATGAGTCCGTGCCGAAATCGGAGGTTGGGATGTCGGGGAGGAACGAATTGCTGGTCGTAGTCGTAGTGTCTGCGGCGCCTTTCTTCCCCTTCTTCTTCTTCGTAGTAACGGCGGGTGTGAACCAGTCGTCCTCCGGGGGTGGCGCATCACCTCCGTCTTTGCCTCCGTCACCGCCGCCGTCGCCCCCATCGCCGGCTCCACCGCCGCCGCTTCCACCTCCCCAGGCCCCTCCAGTATCGCCTCCTCCAGCATCGCCTCCTCCGGCATCGCCTCCTCCATTATCACCACCGCCAGCACCGCCAGCGTCGTCGGCACCGCCGCTACCGCCCGATGGCTTGCTGGGAGGAGGGGGGGCGGCAGCCTTCTTCTTCTTCTTTGCCGCCTGCCGGAAGCCACTTTGGGAGTTCCAATCAATCACGGAGCTCATGGATGGATCGGCAAGTATTGACGATGGCTGGCGTCGGATCGTCTGGGGACGCGGCGAGGGGTGCGGCTGAGGAAATGAAGTGCGGGAGGGTAATTCTGAGTGTGCAAAAGCATCGGTGCCCGACGGGTCCACAATCTGGTCCGTCTCGTTCGCGGAATCGGAATCGGAATCGGGTTCGGGGGTTCGAAGAGGGCGTCGGGATCGAGGCGATTTGAGGGGGACAACGGGTGATATACGAGGGCGGGGGAGTACCTTTGAGGGTAATTGGTCGTTATAAGTCTGCGGGGGCTCATGTCAGTCAGTCAACAATAGTCGGTCTGCGCGAAGCTGCAAACGAGGAGGCAATGCCACGATGGCATGGCGGGACGGCATCTCCAGTCCAGTTACAGAAGCCCCGCTAAGCCCCTCAAACGACAGAGTGACTTCTAGCGCGTCATTCCGGGCCAGCAGTAAGGGCACTCTAATTCTGAAGGGGACTTGTAGCATTGGCCAGCAGTAAATTGCTTGGCTTAGGCGCTGTTAAGGATCCCGCCATGAGTGTTCATGGGAGCACAGATGCAGGCGCCATGCACGCATGCAGGCCCAACCCAATAATTGGCTCTGAGCACGGCTAGAATATAGCACAGCATCCAGCCGAGCAAGTGCTTCTCCGGGAAATTTGGGGGACAACTAGGAAAATGATTTTTGGGGCAGGCGGAATAATAATCAAAGCCAAAAGACCAAGACAACGGAAGGGGTAGAAAAGGAGTGGTAGTGGTATGTAGATTAGGACTTGAGCTTCGAGAAGAAGTTCGTGGGGTCGGTCCACAGGAGAACATAGAGCTCCGGGCGCCGTGGCGGATTTGCGACACACCGCACTCGGGGTCCACTGGCCAAAAAAAAAAAAGACGGGAGCTCTGTATGTATGCACAAGCACAAAATACGGCCATACCTTCAAGAGATAGAGATGTGAGTGGATTTGGACCCAACAGCGAGCAATAGCTCCCAGCCGGCATTGCAAGTCAACTTCATCATCCGACCCAATCGTCGACGGCGGGATCTTTCGCCAGCCATATGGATTTTCTGTCCCGCTTCCCGTGAACGCCGCCAATACCTCGGCCGAGGCCATTTCGGAAGCTGGAGCTCGTACGCTGCTGAGGAATGGGTGTAAAAATCATGGGGGAGGAAGAAGAAGTGGGCGCGAATGAAGAGAAGAAGAAGACTGTCGATTGCATGCGATTCCCCGGTGGAGAGGGTGATGGATGGATCCTGGAAAAAAGATCCAGGACGTCCAGCAGTGGTCTCCTTGACGACTTGCTGGCTGGCTGGATAGCTGGCTGGCTATCTCTCTTTACCTGCGACTCCTTTGCGGGAGGCAACAGGCCGAAGGATAGTAAAACAGCTGCGAACAAGATAAAGACCGGGACCCTTAACGCCGCCGTCAAGGAGAAAGAAGTATCGCGTGGGTTCGGGGTGAGGATATTGGGCGAAAGGAGCTAGATCAGCAAGCAGGTTCTAATCTTCCTCGGAGATAACCCCTTCGAGGATAATCACCAACAGCTCAGTGTTGTAATATGGGTCGCTTTTTTTCTTCTCTCTCTCTCTCCCTCTCTCTCTGTGGATCTTTCGTTGGTGAAGTTGTAAGTGTGAAAGGGAGGAAAAAGATTCCTGCGCCGTCCCACTGTACGGAAGTACTGTATGGGCCCCTGCTTGTCTGTCCGCGATGAGAGTGGTCACACCCAGAAGAAAAACCCCCGCAGCTTGGTGGAGAGGCATTTGAAGGGGGGGGCGGGGGGGTGGGGGGGGGGGGGTTGCTCGTGTGAAGAGTGACGAAATATGCTACCGAGACACCTGGGGCGTGCCTTCAGGATTTGGGGGTGTGGGCTAGAAAAACCAAACTTCACCTCACGTTTCGCCCCGACTCTCCAGCTATGGTCTGTTTCACATCCCTCGTCATCCCAATACCACTGGGCTTTCCCGAGTACACAAAATGGTGGTCTCCTTTTTTTTTCTTCACAACCACCCCTGGACGGCATGGACGGTCGAGCCAAACCCGAAATTGCCCCTTCTAGTCCGTCCGATATGTCTTGGTGTGCGTGTGTGTGTGTGTGTGGATGGGACGTGTCGCGTGCGCGTCGCATGTTCTGGTCCGTGGAACCCGTATGGTTAACAGGCAAATATTTCTCCCCCAGTAGCACTGCTCAGCCCATACCCGGCTCCAGGCGCGAGATTGTCAGATTTCCGATTTGGGCCTCTGGTTCGCTTCACACGGAAACAAAGGGGGCTCAATTGTAGAGGGCGGGATCAGGGGTAACGACCGAAAGGGACGAACAGGAAGGGCTGTCAGATGAAATGGGAGCCAATAGTAGGTGTTATGTCAAGCTGCAGCAACCCGCATCCGACCGAAAGCAGCCCCGATGGCCTGAGAGGCTAGACGTTTTTCCCTCCCGTTTTACCTATCCGGCAACTGGCAAATATGATATTATGACGGCTTAATTTCTCTGCAACGCATTACCGGTTGGGTACTATACTGGGGACGGGCCGAGTCCGAGAACCCTGAAATAACCAAAAAGCCAACGTTCGAGTGCCGCTTGCTACTCCTACCCTCTCGCTCTCGGGACTACTCCGTACGTCTTACCCCTTACAGAAACAGCGTGTTACCAGATTCCCTTACGGGGAGTGACTCTAACCTATCGTAAAGTAGGTACCTCTAACCTGCTGCTATGCGGGGCGCACCTTCCGCAGGAGGAGGAATGTCTCCCACGATTTGTGTGTAAGTGCAAGGTACTTTATCAATAAAGTATATAAAACGAGAAGAAAAATAACACCCACCAGTCGTGGTTATTACATGGTCTCCCATATTCGTACTAGTGAACCGTTCCGCGCTACTCCTTGTACAATACAAATTGACAGAGATAAAATGGATAGATGGATACACCGTTCACTCGAGACACCGCAAGCCCCTGCTGGTGGAGATGAGACGGGCGCCTGGGCAACAAACACCCAACAACACTACAAGGGTGTTGGAATCAGCTTGTACTCGCTCGTGGTTGTAGTACGGAGTACAAGAAAATGATCCGGCTATTATCTTCAGCCCCCTCCTCCGAAGCAGCTTAGCCACGCGGTCCTCCCATCGTTTCAACCTGCACTGTTAATATTATTGCTCCATTACGTGGATATGGGTGTCACCTGTCAAGCGGGCCAAATACACTAACTATTGCTCTTGCCTTTTTGCTCTGCCTAATTACAGGAAGGTGCCGGGGGCGCCTCTCACAATTGGAGGTACACGATACTTGACTACAACCACTCACACTCGTACGACGAGATATGCGACAACATTCCATTCCCTGCAACGGATCGCCGTGCGCTCAATCCAGTCTCTCTTGTGATGGAGGGCGAGGAAGACTTGGATTGGAGACATGAGCCAGGCCACCCCACCACCTCTACGAGTGCCGCGCCAGCCCCTATCCGACCACACTGTGGTATGTCTGTCTCTCATGGCTGTTGCCCATGGATCAGTCGCCATTCGGGTGGGCAACCGTCCGCCCTTCGTCTCCTGGAAGTACGACGGGAGTACTTGTATGTACTCTGCTAATTATCCTGCCCAATTGTCAGTCGCCGTGACCCCTCCACCAAAAAAAGGCTCTAGCCGAGAATAGTTGCCAATTAGTGGGTTTGGACCCTGGAATCCCATCCCGCCCCGCGGCTCCTCGTATCAGGTGCCATGTTTTAATGATAATCAATACCACCCACCCCCATCTGTTTCTTGTACACACAAGCAAGATCTGGAATGACATCCACTCAGAGCTTGTAGCGCCCCCCAATTTTCGTCTCGGAGGTTTGGTTCCCTTTCACAGGCCTGAGACATGTACGAGTATGTTCTTGATTTACCCCTCCATCATCCCCAACCTCCCCCTTTGTCTGTCCGAAAATTTGTGTGGGTATCTGAACCCCTGCTCCCCGCCCCGTGCCCTTATCTTGGTTGGTCACGAGGGAGCTGGCCTGGTCACCAGGGTGTGGAAGCCACACACACCCTACCGGCGACGACAGATCGAACCGAACGGCAGGAGCGTTGATTACTATGGGCTTCGCAGCAACCCGTTGGGGTTTGTGGCGTGAAGTATTACTGGATATAAACCACTTCGAGTACGACTACGAGTACAGGTACCTTGAGGAGTACTCAGAGTGGGAGTGTTCCGCTCGAATTCGTACTAGCTTCGGCGCCGTTCGCGCGATACCCGCTTCCAAGGGGATCCAGTCGGCTCGATGGAGATATTATACGTAAGTACCATGACAAAAGGAAGAACTCGGGATGCAGTGCACGGGAGAGGGATCTGCCGCGAACTGTGGCGTGGTATTGAGGTATCGATACATGCCGCCGGGCACTGATGCGCTTCTCTCATGCGTTCACTTTCCTCCACGTACTCATACGTCGTCGATTACTCGTACATCTGGATTATATCGGTAGGTGGCAGATAATCATACACCCCCTTCACCCATCCCCGCTCGCCTTCCCCCACGACCGATACCAATATGTCAAAGAAACAATGACTTCCCGTCAGCACCCGGCCGGCCAGGATCCCGCATACGAGTATGTATATCGTGCAAGTACTCGTCCTCAATGACGGCCATCGTTTGTCCGGCCAAAGAAGCTACCCTTTCCCAGTAGACTAGTGGGTGCGGTACGCCGAGATATTGCAGCATACTCGTTGGCATGCTCGGTAGGCGCCAATGGTGGTCCGAAGCTCTCCACTCCTGCCATCCACGGCGGGAGCTAATACCTTTCGATCTGGAGGCTTAATGAGCCAACCTGATGGACGCTTTTCCAAAAAGGGCATCGCGCCACTCTCACCGCCATATCGAGACCCCTTCCAGGCCCGCCCACGTATTAGAACATGGCTTTTTTTTTCGGAGGCTGGTCTGGACCAAGGAAGGTTACGGTTTCTGGTTGGATGATGGGAACGGCAAATCCCGCTTTCACTCCCTCCTTGTCTTCACTTTCACTCGCCGCATGAAGCATCATCTCCCACGCGCTACCGCTGACGTCGCCGCCGGGAGGGTGAGTGGGCACGGGAATAAGAAATTTCCATCCAGGTCAAAACAAACACACGCGTGGCGTGGCGGCATGGGGAGGGGCGTGGCGGGGCCGCCCTCTGCATGTGTTGGAGCCCAAGGAAACGCACGATGATGGCCGGGGAACGTCAAGTGCCAACGGTGAAAGGGAGCTAGTGCTGCGTGAAAGGGTAATAAAAAATAATAAGAGAAAAACTGCAGCCGAGGATCTACTGCTAGCCGGAAGAGGCTTTGGTACCCGACGGAAGCGAAAGGAAGTCGATGGATTGGGTTTCCATGAGGCGGAGAAGTGTTCTCCGGATAGATCTGGCCATCACGACGTACGGGAGACGGGAGACGGGAGACGAGGTCCGAGGCGGGATGCGCATAGGATTGCGGGGATACGATGAAGAGATGGTTACATCTACTAGTACTATAATGCGGGGAGTGAGTGTACGATCATCACTCGTGCTTGTTTGTCCCCGAATAGTAGTAATACTATTCGTGCTAGCAGGAAGAAGCTTCCATCCGAATGCACACCATACCATATACAATACATAATACTTGCGATCTCGAGATCTCCCCGTCAGACAGGGCACGACGTAATGCGCCATGCTTGTCATCGCCAAGGCCCTGTTACCCGCCAGGGCAAACGAGAGAGAGCCTTCGGGATCGGATGACGGAGCCACAAGCCGCCGACGCCGGTCCCGTGAATGCCACTTGTTTTATACCTGGACAGACTGACTCGTCCACGTATGGGCTGCCCTGCACTCATTCACAGTGCCAGCAAGGGAGCGAGGGTCCGATCAGCACCGTCCGGGATCAAGGGCCTTGGGCTGGCCTTCTATTAATACACATACCACTCCGTATTACGTAGCAATACCCGCTACTCGATCCGATCCGCAGTCCTGGGGCGGCCGGCACATCACACGTCGTATTGTCACCCGGAGCTTCGGGATGACGACGACGACAATGACGACGGACAAGACAAGGCCAAGGTCTGGCTACCTATAAATACATGTAATCTGTACGGTGTACGGTGTACTTAATTGTATCAAGGGTTTGGCCTCAAGACTCACGTGACGGAGCTTTCGTTCGCTCCTTGCCTTGGCTCCTCATGCTCGTAGATTATTCTTCGAATTGGATCAAATGCCATCCATCCATCTCGATCCTGACGAAGTCGTGATACCCAAATCGCCCCCAAAGAGGGGCCCGTCTTGTGCCAGGCCCGGTTCCACAGCAGCAGAATCTACCTCTCTTTACGCACCCATTGGGTGGTATGTCGATAAGCAGCCCCCCTACATGGAAATGTGCCGTGTTGGCCCCCATTCTCATTGGAATACGCCGGCTCGAGGGTTGAACCACTGGTGTTCCGCCGCGTCTCTCTCGGTGAATATGGGACAGAACAAGGAGTCGCCCCCATTTGGGGTTTTCGCCCCCTGCAAAGTTCTCGCTCAGCCCCTCCGTGGCGTTGTCAGACGCGGGCGGTCTTAATTTAACACAATGGTAAATCGAGGGTATGTCTCTACTTGCTGGCAAGAACTCATTCGATATTGCTGGGAATCGGGGTGTCAAGTATTCGGGGGTTTAGGGGGTTTCCTTGGGCCCCCTTTTGGGGCCTGTTTTGTTCTTTTGTTCGTTCACGCCTTCTCCCCCGTGTTCCACGACTAAAATGTACGGGTCAGGCGTTTATCCAGGCTGACCCTTGACCCTCGACCCTTGATCCTTGACCTTAGAACCCTAGTCTGCTGACAGCGACCTCGTTCTTACCTCTGATGGTGGTGTATACTTGTCTAATGTATAACATGATCTCACACAGAGTGGGCGGACCGTCCTTTCCCAAGCAAGGAGTTAAACTCTCTTTTTAGCAAGACCATATTATAATCCAATCCCTTGCTTTCAGATGTACCATCCATCTTTTTACTCATTTCTGTGCTAATACTGGACTGTGCTAATACCGGCGAATTGATATCGATACCCCTTCCTCCTCGACTCGGTTTGCCCAGAGCGTAGTTACATGGACACTGGAGCGAGCTGACCCACCCCCGAGAAGCGGGATCAACAGAACATCAAACCTCTCCAGTTCTTCCGATATATTAAGCCGAACTCGAACTTATAGGAGAGGCAGGCTCCGGCCGGGAGGAACCACCTGTCGGTGTCCCGCACAGCAGTCTGAGCACTTGTCGTCGTTAAACGAGGCGCCCATTAACCCCTAGACCAATATATTCCGAATGGGCGGCCGGTGGTCGACCGACTGACTCCTTGATCATTGAAACCCACCCCCCCCTTTTTTTCCGTTCCTTGTCTCCCTACCTTCTCAGCAACAGCCCCAGCCCTCAAGGGCGCCGCCATGACGAGTGGCAGCACCACCAGCGCCGAGGGCGGCAGCGGCAGCGGCAGCGCTGGCTCAATGCGCAAGCGACATAGTCTCACCCTCCGAACCTCGATATCCCGCCACCTTCCCCCTCACGAGGTCGTCGCCGCCCTACAAACCTACTCCCCCGTCATAAAGCACCAGCCTCTCGTAACGCGGTTCGAGCGCGCCCCCACTCCCCCCGACTGCACCGCGGACCCGTTCTTCCACGCCCCTAGCGAGGCTCAAGCCCGGTGGGGCGACGACGGCTCCGGTTCCGGTTCCGGCTCCGGCTCCAGCTCCGGCGTGCGGGGCGGCGGCCGTCCCCCCCGGGCCCCGCACTTCGTCACGTTCGAGATCTACGAGCGGATAAGCCTCATACCGGGCATCGCGTCCAAGGAGATCCACTTCCTGTCCACCTTCCGCGACGTCCCGGGCGGGATCCGCTGCCGGGCCGACGCGCCGGGGGGCGTCACGCTCTGGATTGAGTACAGGGTGTGTGCGAGGCCCCCTCCCGAATCCGAAGACGCGGCCCTGTCCACTACGTCCCCGTCCGCGACGGCGTCGCCCTGGCCGGCTGTCGACTGGGAGGCCGAGGTCGATAGGAGGAGGGAGTACGACCTGGTCGAGTGGGTGACGGTGGAGACGAACTCGATGCTGATGCCCTTTGTGGCGAGGACGATGGAGGCCGCCCATAGGGAGATATGTCAGAAGGTGCTGGACGAGGTGGCGGTTCGGTTCTCGTGGTAGTGTGTTGTGGCTGGCCGCGATGTTATAGACTGTGGAGGTTTGGCCTAGCTTTCTTTAAATATCGTTTATCGTCGCCGAGGAGATATAGGGTTTCACTGGTGGAGATTGTACAAAAAGGCTTTTATTGATGCTCTAAAGATACCACGCTATATCCCCACACGCCCTCGTCATGAGAGATGTAGCACGCTCGGGTTAGAGTCGTGATGTTCGTCGTGATATTTCGTCGTGTTTTGCCATACGACGGGAGAAATACCACAACGGCAGTCATCACCTAGCACTCGAACCTCTCCTCCCCGGCCGAGAACTTGACTCGGGCAGGCCCCGTCTACAACGTGTAAACCAGCTTCTCGCCACTCACCTTCCCCTCCCTCAGCTCGTTCAACCCAACAAGCACGCCCTCCAGCCCACTGCCGCCCCTATTGACCGACACCCTGATGGGCTTCACCTTCCCCGCGGCCAGCAGCTCCCTGCTCAGCTCCCAGAACGTCTTCCCGAACTCGTAGTTCTTGGGGACGGCGTCCAGCTTCTCCCCGTACATGAAGTCCTCCCCGAAGACGGTGTAGTACAGACTCACGTCGACCGTCGCCTTGGGGTTGACGACCAGGACCGCCGCCTGCACGTACTTGAGCGCGGAGTAGTGCACGTCGTCCTCGTTGAGCGCCCGCGCGCAGAAGACGGCGCTCTCGGGGGTCGAGTGGCAGTCCCACGCGAGCCTCAGGTCGCCGCCGGCCGCGGCGCGCACGGCGGCGACGGCGTCGGCGGACTTGTAGTCCACGACGTGGTCCGCGCCCAGAGAGCGGAGGTACTCCTCGTTGTGGGGCGAGGCGGTCACGATGACGGTGTAACCTGACAGCTTCGCGAACTGGATGCCGTAGATGCCGGTGGCGGTTGACCCGCCGTAGATGAGGATCGGGGTCTTCTCGGCCGAGGGGTTACCAGGCAGAGGGAGCCCTAGCGTCTGGTAGAGACCTTGGCCCTGCACTGCGCGTTAGCATCTTTTCAGAAGGCGGGGAAGTTTCTTAAGATCCAGGGCACTTCTTCGAGGCTAGATAAGACGTACTGTTGTGGTGATGGAGATGCCAAGGGTCGCGGCCTCCTCATCGGAGATGTTCTCGGGGATCGGGATCTGGAGGTCACCCTTGACGGCGATGTAGTTGGCAAATGTCCCGTCCTCCTTCCTTAGTCCGTTCCTAAAGCGACATCCCGTGTTAACCGTTTGCTTCCCTTGTC
>ONZQ02000001.1:2316507-2364513 GCA_900312665.1 Cephalotrichum gorgonifer
AAACCCCCCCACCTCCAACCGAGCTAAAACCACTACGCTCTTGATGCAGAGATACTCACGATCCATTGACAGGCCCGCAGATCCTATCCCCCTTCTTAAAGGGCTTCGTGACCTTCGGCCCCACCAGCTCCACGACGCCGGCATAGTCGCAACCCACCTGGCACCCGAGGCACCCGAGACCCTCGGCCTTGTCGATGTGGTTCCAGTCGGTGGGGTTGACGGCCACGGCGGTAGTCCTCACAATGATGTAGTCGTCGCGGGGAAGGACGGGGTAGGGGACGTCGACAATGGCAGCTTGGCCTGATGCCACAGACACGAGTGCTTTGTTCGCGGCCATTGCGAGTGGGGTATTTTCTATTGGAGGGGTAAACGAGGTGGGAGGGGAATAGGAGGAAAAAAGGGGAGGGGGTTATGAATATTGCTACGGCGTATCGATTGCGAGGACTTATAACAGAGTACACAGTGAGTAGTGATGGGATAATAGGTAGATGATAGTTGGGAGCCAGGAGGTGTTCGATCTTATATATAATACATGTACTGGCTGTCACCTGGCAAGAGCTTCAAGAGCCGAGGACTCAAACATATCTTGGCATACTAGTGTCCGAATAGGTGTGATTTGAAAGCAATTGATATTTGAAATCCCCTCTCCTGGCCAGTTCCAATATAGGTATGATTCGCAGCGGCAGATGCAACGATAACCCCGTCCCTACTTTATGCCTTCTCGGTGTACATGTAGTAAGTATTATAGTCTGAGCGTATACGATGGGATCAATGCATCGCAGGCAGGCGGGTAATACCTCACCTCTCATCCCACAGGATTATGAATACGACTTCGTTTAGTCAGTCTCACCTCATGGTGGCATTATTAATGTCGCGACGGATAGTCTCGACACCAAGACAAACTCTCGCAAAGCAAGAAAGTGCGGTCCGCGGAGGATTCCGCGGAGGACCAAACCGCATACGACGACGCGAGAGGGCAAGCTTTGAAAAGGCTCATCAACGCGTGGAAAAACGGACACGGGCTGGTTTAGCAGGTCTCGGTGCTGTGCTGTACGAAAGATTGATAATCCCATTGACCCCTCAAAAAAGTGAATGAATACTTTCCCATGGACATCATAAGCGTATGTTGCTGGTATCTATCCGTGAACCGAAGACGAGTACAAGGGAGATTACTCGTAAAAAAAACGTCTATAAAGCAAACAAACCCATCGCACCGGGTCTTTCCAACAGATAATCAAACTCTCCTGTTGAAGACGAGAAAAGAAAACACCACCACCCCAGGCTAAACCCCCTAACCCTAAATATTCCCAAAAAAAATTGTCTTGATATCATCCGTCTAGAACGTCGTGAAAAAAAATAAACTCCCGAATATGAAGGGAATACCTCCAACAAGCAAAACGTAGCTAGAGAGGGCTTACTCCTCTCTGGGCTAGACTGGGGAAAGAGCTCGAGGCAAAAGCCCTATGAAGAAGCGTATCGAAAGAAGAAGAGAAAGGAGAAGTGGTGTGGACGCGGTGCATAGGCCGGCGTGACTCTCGATGGATTATCGACCAGGTTGGCCATAGTCACTCGAATAGCCCATGTCGCCATACCCTTGCGGCATACTCCCTTCGCCGAACCCCGTCCCGGGCCCACTCACGTACCCCGTATCCTCCCCGTCATCGTAGTCGCTCGCGTCAAAGGAAGAACGCCCGCTGAGCTCGTCATCCAGGTTAGTGCCATTCGCATCGTTGGCTGCCCAGTTCACCTGCGCCAGGGCAGGGTACTGTGCAAGCAGCGCAGCAGGAAGGGCATAGCCGCCACTGGGATCCCCGGGGTACCCAGCGTTGGGATCCGCGACCATGGGCATGTTATGCGTCATGTTCTGCTGCATACGCTGCTCCTGCCAGAGGCGCTGCCGCTCTAGCGTCTCCTCGTCCAGTAGGGGCTTGATGCATATACGGCCCGCCTCGGATCGGAAGTGGCGGCCTAGGGCATCGGCGCGGGCGAACCTCCGGCCGCAGCCCCACTGGTTGCTCGATTTCAGATCACCTTTGCACACGAACTTCTTCTCACCCGAGTGGAGGCTCTCATGTCGCTTCCGGTCATGCTGACGGGCGAATGCTTTGCCGCACACGGTACACACGAAGGGGCGCTCGTCCGTGTGCGTGCGCAGGTGAGAGCGTAGGTTGTATGCCCGCGTGAAGCGCTTGGGGCAGAGCGTGCACTGGAATGTCGCGGGGTGCTTCTGGACCCTCTTGGGGTTGCCGCTTTCCTGGGCGCTCTGGTACTCCGGGTCGGCGAGCCTCAGCGCGATCACATTATTAGGCACGGCAGACGTGGATTGGCGCCTCCGACCCGAAGCCATGGCCTGACGGTCAAGCGGGGAGAGAGAACGCGAGTCTTGCGACGAATTCGGCGATAGGGCATCGCCTGGGCTCAGGGGGCGATTGCCGATTCCAGATCCCGGACTGTACGGATCTGTGACGGCTCGCTTGCGTGGGCGTCCTATAGTTATGCACGTGTTAGGCGGCTGGTGGACATGACTTGAGCTATGGGGGTTTCGAACACATACCCCTCGTCTCTGGTGGAGTTAGCGAATCTGCATCCATGGAGCCTTTGACTGGCTCAAATGTGGTCCTTCCCGCGGCTGGCGCAAAGTCAATGTTGATGGACGGTGGCGGCATCTGTTGGGCCATGTCGGTGGGCTGCTGGAAGGATGGGAAGGCCTCGCCGCCCTGCATGCTAGGATAGCCGCCGGGGGGGCCGTAGGGGGAAGGTTGAGGGGGTGCAAGGCCGAAGGTGCCCGGTTGATGGCCCATGTCAGGGCCTTGCGCGGGGAGTATGCGGGGCGAAATCGCAGGGCTGTGGGATGGGCTACGGCCATGGAGGTTAGGACTGTGCTGGGGGTCGGAAAGGCTGAAGTTCCCCATGTTGAGCACGTCAGGGTAGAGAGCGGAGTCCTGCGGACGCTGCAGAGGGGAGTGGCTGCTGTCGGTAGGGTCGAACGTGTCGTGGCTCACGAGATTAGGAGAGTGCGCAGCGCTGGAGACCTCGGAGTACTCTGATGGGGTCCTCCTGTGGCCGTGGAACTGGGGCTGGGACCATTCGCCCATGGGATTCGGGAGTAGGGCAGCCTCAGGACCTAGCGAGGCATGCCGCGAGTGGTTCGATGGGGGTGAGGAGAAGTGCTGGCGTTGGCTGAAGGAGGGAGAGCCCTGGGGTTCGGGCTTGAGGAGGTGAGGTGGGGTGGGAGAGTGATTGATCTGAGGAGAGCTCATGTTGTTGATGTCAGTCTGGTCCAGTGCTGAAGACTCAAAGAGCGGCTGGTCGAAGTGGTCGCCCTGTTGCGCCGAGGGCGGGAAGAGGGAGAAGTCGCTGGTGTCGTTGAAGCTGGAGCTCAGGTACGCAGGCTGGCCCTGGCCCGTAAAGGTCAGATTGCCGTCGGCGGCGTGCTGCTGCTGCGGGTCCAACTGCTGGTTCGTGGGGTCGAAGGCCGTCTGCTGATGACCCGGAGTAAGGAATGGCGATGTGTTACTGTTGTACGCAAACTGGGTAGCTGAGGGCTGCTGTTGGAATGTGGGTTGGTTTAGGTCGAGTCCGAGTCCGAGTCCAACGGATGCATCACCGACCGGAGGATAGGTGCTCGGGGCCAGCGACGGCGAATGCTTTATAGGAAGCTGTTGATGACCGGCCGACGGCGACCGGCCGCGTTGGTCTTGCTGATCCATGCCGTTGATGTTTGTTACTGTTCTTAGAAATTCGAGGCGTTCTGGCGCTCTGCCTTTCGGAAAGAGACAGGCACGAGATGGAAGGGGGGGCTATGTTGGCTAGTTTGGGTATTTTGGAGGGGGGGAGCGAGGGAGGCTGTGCAAGCGCGAGTGTCCGCTACAGACACAGTCAGCTAATAGGTCGTGGCACCGTCAACTTTGTATTATTTCTGGCACCGTTTCGCCTGCCAAGAATAGTCAGTCGATCGACCGCCCTGGATAAAATCGGGCCCGACGACCACACGGCGCCTGGGGAAACTTCGAGACAAAGGTAAGGCCTGAATGTGCGAAGAAGACGTATTGAATGTGGGCGCGGGTGGAATGTGAGGGGAAAACGGAAGTTCTGAGGCCCCTCGGGTGAGATTTTGGTCGTCCAAAAGGGGTCCTGGGGTGGAGGGGGAGAATCGGATTGGGGGAGAGGGGGGGGAGGGGAGGAGGAGTGAGCGCATGAAAGAATAGGCAAAGACATGGTCCGCACCTGCACGTTCGCGCCGACCGCTTGTTACTCCCCCAGTCCTGTACTCCCTACTTTGCGGGCCGTGGACTGAGCTACCGGTTTAATTGTACCAATACAAACATCGAGGGCATTACCATAACGAGTAAATTATTATTGCGCGGGTCTCGACCAATTGCTACCGCCGGCCTATCGAGGCTGTGCAGCGCCATCATCCTCGTACAGTGCTCAGACGAGTTGGGAATAAGGTAATTACAGAACCCCATTCCTACTAGCTAGGCCCCCGTTTGGGGGCGTTTGGGGAACTTTGAACTGCAAGCTGGCACACCGTGGCATGCCTGGATACTCGACTTCCGGCGGCGGAGAGCTAACACCACCATCACCTTCCTGAAGCGTGGACACAAGCACTAGCTTGACCGTCCACGACATACCACCCAAAAATAGACTACGAGCACCGAGGATGACGAACAGGTCTCCCAGACGGGCGAGAGCTCTATCATGAGCCCGCGTTCCGAGTGCGAGTAGGGACAGTATGCCTCTAGGGCCGCGAGCTGTGGCCGCGTTCGAGTTACGGACACTTTGTGCGCTTTTATTTCTTATTTATCGCCTACTACTGCAAGTTACCAGTCTGGCCGTGGAACTTTCAGGTTCTTCTCTAATGTCACCTGCAGCGTCTCGCCTCGCCTCGCCTCGCCTCGTACGTCATGCGAAGTACGCGTAAGGTGGTAGGGCGGGAATAGGGAACGCAGCTCAAAACGTGCGAGGTGTTACAGAACGAACCTGGAAAGTCTTGGAACGGTGTCTGATAGCTCTCGCCTGAAGTCCACCAGAACGTTGTTCTCGGCCGGGTACGTAGAGTAATGTCCATCCCTGCGTATCCTGGGTACAGTTAGTAGACACTGGCATGAATGCGTACCTCTCTATACCACCATCTTGCCGAAGTATTGGCTGAACCGATGTCGCCAATCCACAGGATCCTGACCCATCATCGTCAGGTTCATGCCCGAATCCGAGCCGCGTCTCGACGGGTCCGGATCGGGTTGGATTCCCTTCCTTCCCCTCGCTTGTCGCGGACATATGATTGAGGCTGTGCAGCCAAGAGAACCCCACCATGACTAACTCATTTCCATGTGGGGTGAGGGCAGTGGACCCCACCCTTGCGGCGTTCATAGAGGAAAGGAGACAATCGTTCGGGGATTAATGTAGGGTAGCTGGTGGAGGCTGTGTTGAAGCTTACTTACTCATGCACTTGGTAAGCAGCCCTACTCCACATACTCAATAGAAGTATAGTAGAGGGCTACACAGAGTACGAGGAAACTTACACATGCTTGTACTACAGAATAATACGGGTACAAGAGAATCAGCTTTGTGCCACAACCTTATGGAGCACTCCTCGGTCCTTGTGCTACGTAAGGTGCACTGCCACGGTGCCACATCATGGGCCTAATCCAAGTCGCCAAGGGAAGCAAGCCCCAAAGGCTTCTATAATTAGCTTGTAAGTATTTGTCCAGGATGTTTCAGAATATCACAGGGCCACGTCGTACTCGGGATCCTTCCACTCCCCTGGTTTCCTGATAGGGCTGGAACGATTGGTCGCTCGAGGGAAGGTTGGGCCGGGATCTGGGTCCTGCGCCCGGGAGCAACGGGGTACTGTAATGTTAGGACCCATCATGCTATGGGCTTGCAAAACCAACCTCTGGCCCGAGGGTACTTGTATTCATGCCATTCACAACGACTCCGTGTTTGTATTTTCAACAATGCTTGTCAGGGATCTGGCACGAGGATGCGAGTACTTGTACAGGGGTCTATTTTCAGAGATACTCGTATTCCACTTCCAAGAAGATCTCCAAGAATGATGTCAGCAAGGCAGACTTTTGACTTTCATCCCCAAGGCGCTCTTACCATACCAGTATTTCTGTGGGACCCGCTTGCTCGTTTGCTCCTGCCCAAAGTGATAATGATGCGAACACGAAACTTGCCTTCCCTCCTCTCGCTGAAATTTACTCTGTCATGCTTGTTTCCGATAGAAAATATCTACTTGTATATGGAAATTCTAATAATGACCCTTGCTTATAAAGCTTGTTCTCCTGACGCGTGAGCTGAGAGTTTTCTGGGTGAGCCGTCGAACCCCCAAACCGAAAACTCCATGTACCAAAGACCAGCCCAGTATCTATGCCTTTAATGCCACCTTGTATCTTTTGTGTTGGCCCCTTTCTAAACCGCCGTCGCTTTTGTGATGCAAACCAGAGCACCCGTTCTTCCATGCCGTCTATAACCTAGTGGGCCAAGAACCGATTGGAAACAAAACAGAAAAAAGAAAAAAAAAGAAAATCGAGTGAGAGAGAGGAGAGTGAGCAAAAAAAATAGAAAAGAAATAAAGGCCCTAGAGGTATATCGGATCGTAGAACTCCTTGTCGCGGGAATGTCCTATCGATTTTATTTGAGCGTGCTCTCGGATTCATCCTTGGGCGGCTTCACGCCCTCAATAACCTCGAAGCGCTCGAATCCCTGAGGTCGGAGGATGGCGTTGGGGACCGGCGAACTAGTATTCCTGGTGTCCTGCTCGAACGGGTTTGGGTCGTGCTTTTGGTCGAGGTTGGCGAAGGTGTGGTTGACTCCACGGTGTCCGGCCTCTGGATGTGGGGACGATGCGTTAGCTTCTTTTGACGACACTCATCAGCGAAAGGGGGGCACCGCGGGAGATACTAACCGTCGGCACGGATATAGCGGGTAAGCCACAGCATGGTCTGCTTATCCTTTGGGATATTCCAATACTCGATGGCGATCTCGGGGATGGGGAACGTCGGGTCGGACCACCCCTTCACTTGACCATTCTCAATCTCCTTCTCAAGCCTCGTGTAAGTGTGGATCGCCTCCTCCTCGAGGTACCCCACGAACCGATGGAAGAAGTTGGGCGAGACCCAGCGCGCAAAGAAACAGATGTTGAAAAAGACACCCTGCGCACCAATGAAGAGCAGTCTCATGAACCAGCCCGGTTCAGCCAGATTCATCCATGTGAGGAGGTGCATGCGCTCGTTGTGGGCCTCCTCTAGCAGCGTCTTCATCCACCCCTGGTCTCGCTTGCCTTTGCGTAGTGAGTAGAGGTGCCGATGTACGGCGGCGACCATTCCGGGGACGGCGGCGATGCTCTCTAGGAACAGAATCCGAGCGTTCTATAATGGGGGGGAAAATATCGTTAAAATCGAGTCTCAGACGTCGAGAATAGACGGGCTTCTTGCTGCGTTGGGGCTAACCACGTACATATTGGGTCGTCGTGAGGGGCTTCACGTCCGTGACGCCAGTGGCCCTGTCGACAAGTCTCCGGGCGCCCCTAACAAGGCGCCAGGCTAAGCGGTCGGAGAGGCACCGCGGTTGCCGATGTCCCGGCACCACCGCAAGGAGCTCCTCCTCCGTGTAAGTGGGTCCCGGGAAGATGGGCTTCGTGACCCGGGTCTTCGGCGGGTCCTTTTCGGGGATCTTGTCCGTAACTAATATGGAAAAGTGCCGGATTTGTGAATGGTGCGCAAGGTTCTGTGCGGCACCTAGAATGGGCCGGTATGTTGAGATGGTGGACACTGGGGCGTGGGTGAGGGCGGCTGCTTTCGCCATCTGCCCTATCTGCCTGGCAGACACTAGACGGGGAGCTCGCGTGGCAAGCATGACGAAGTTGGCGGTATATTTAGTGATGTTGTAGGAGGTGGGTTTGATGCGTGGTTGATGTGTGGCCGATGCGTAGGGTATCAGTTGTAAGTAAAACCAGTAACAAGGTATCGATCTTGAAGTTCAAGGAGGGGTTGTGGTGTCTATATGTACATTTTAGACTCTGGTCATATGGAAATGAGGCGTCTAGAACTTGTACGAAAACCGAAGTCTTCCACCTGACTATATATATGTGCTAAACTACAAAGTATCATAAACTCATCCGGACCACCTGGTTCGCTGACCCCCCCACGTAATGGAGAAACATCCCGAGTCTCTGACGTCTGTTGTTTCCTTTGTCTAAAGAAAACTCGGGAGCTTTCGGAAGGTGGGAGGCTCGGTGAGCTCAGGTGACTTGCAAAGCCTTCTCAGCTGTGGCAGGCGGTATCTCGTATTATTTTGGTTCCGGTTTATTTTCATCCAGGATTAGTCACAACAGTGCCCGCCAAGCTTGCTTCCTTGCTGTTGCGCGGGATGTGTCGAATCACAATCCCTGGTAGCTCATCAGGGGAGCAAGATCTTCAGGTACGAAAAATGAGAAGTAAACTTTGCTTTCTCCGGGCCAGGCGTCTCCGAGTGGCGTGGTAGAGGAAAGGTAGGAGACACACTAAGCATGTGAAGGGAAAATTACTGAGAGCATGTTGCCATGTACTCAGCAATATTAGCGCGTCGCCTGAGCCCGAGCAATGCTGCATTATCGCGCCTGTGACTCATGCCATGGTCGCCTTAGAAATGCGCTCGCTCGCTCTGGGGGACTCAATGTCAACATCATTCATGATGCCCACCAACAAGTCCCACTGCGCTTTTCCACTGCAGGTTCTCTTGTTGATGATGGAGCTTCTGAGGGTGGTAATATCATTCCATGGCCTTTTTTATTATGGCCGATGGCCCGTACAGAGTATTATGAACGCTGGAATATTATGGACTCGTCTTATCCTTGATCTTTGTACTTGCTCGTCCTCATCAATGGGTACCTAACCTGCTAAGCATGTCTGGGCCGCCAATGTTGTACCGGGATTCGGGGCCGGGGTCGCGGGGTCTTTGTGGCCTGATCGGCGCCCGAGCCAATAGCTACGAGTAGCTGTGTGTGGCCGCCCCTCCCTCCCACGGGCATAGGATGGATGGAAGCGGGAGGTGGGAACGCTGCCCCGCATGGATCCTCCTGTCCACTGGCATACTGAAAATCGCCAACCCAAAACGTCTTGACACTACGTTCTTACTCGTAATATATCTGGGGCGCCTCCAAGTCCTCGTACCCGTGTTGCACTGGAGTAGTCGCCCTGGAGGCGTTCCCATGTCTGTCCAAAGCGTAATTTGAAGGACCAGGGAACCCGACGTGTCGTACAAGTGGGAAGACTTGTTCCTGGATGCAGCCGGAGCTTCTTCGAGGGCATCCATCCTGCAGCAGCGGGTTCCTTACCTGCGCAGTTAGCCCCATCCACGGGACTGGGATGTTGGAAGTAAAGTGGAGGAGTGAGCGCATCCAAGTACAGCGGGGCCTCAGTACATGTACTCGTATCACTTGAAGCATTTGGATGGCGGGAGGCGGGGCACTCACAGCACACTCTCTCACATATATCTCAGCATACACCAAGCAGCAGCCTGCTGGCGAGCGGAATGTTTACTAGAGTCCGTGTTCGGGGAGGGACTTTGTTCGCAAACCACCTACTCTTCCCGTACTGTATTGTTAGCTACTTCATACATACTCGTAGGGTAGGTACGACGAGTACGAGTCGAGTAGAATAAGACCTAGATTGATCACACATTACAATGTAGGAGGTTCGCCCCTCTTTTCTCGGGGAAAGAAGAAACCGTGGCATTCCTGCTTGCCGCTTTCGTCCCGAGGGACATCATTGTAAATTGCGCCCCTGCCAGGAATGTGTGACTTAATAATCTTCCAGGGAGAGTTCGCACCCGATCGTGGGGCAATTGCTGCCCATCGCCTCTGAACGTGGGAGGTATTATTAGCGTCTGCCCCGCCGGGCTTCGGCACCCGTTTGCTTTTTCGCGCACAACATTTTATGCCACCATTTCTCGGCTGACGCTAAATTTTTTTGGCCACAGCCCTTGACTCCCCTCCTCCGTTGTCCCTAGCTCCTTTACCCCCCCATCAGTCAATCTCTCCTCCCTTCCCTCCAAAACAGCCTCCCCCTCCATATCGCGTCAAGTTCACCCCAACGACCTAGCCCCTATCGAACCGCCCTTCTACTCGACGCTGCCAACCCCTAGTATCTTTTAAAGATTCATCGCAGAACGGACAGACCCTTGCCCATTAACAGACCAACTACTCTGACATCATGCCGCCTAAGAAGCAGTGGGGTACGTGCCGCTCTTTTCCCGCGTCCTCCTCGTCATGCAACTGCCAGCGCAGCCTGCGCCTTGCTATCGGCGGACCTCATCCATCCATATATCCCTGATAGACCCCGTCGTGAAACGTACGCCCATGGCTGACAAGAACGCCTCTCCAAACAGACGACGAGGAGAGCGACTCCAGCAGCGCCGCCTCCAGCCCGCCTCTCCCCCCTACCCGCCGCGTCAACAAGTTCGACGATGAGGAAGGCGAGGACAGCGACGTATGTCCACCCCCGACCACCTACGATGCATACTCCGGGTATTAGACTGACACTCGTATCGCGTCCAGGTCCTGGACTCATGGGATGCCGAAGACTCCGAGGTAGAGCGCGAGAAAGCCAAGAAGGCCGCTGAGGCAAAGGCCAAGGCTGACGCCGCGGCCCTCGCGAACAAGAAGTCCAAGGCCCAGCGCATCGCCGAACACAAGGCCGAGCGCGCCCGCGCCCTCGCCGAGGATAGTGACTTTGAGGAGGAGGACGAGGCCGCTCGCCGGGCGCGTCTCCGCGCCACCGAGCAGGCGGCCGACCTTAAGCATGCCGAGGACCTCTTTGGCGACGCTGGCCGCCCTGGCCGTACTATCGGTTCTTCTGTCGTCATCGACAGCAAGGACCCCACCAACGCCGTGGACCTTGGTGCCATGCCCCTCTTCAACCCCTCCACCAAGGCCCAGTTCGAGAAGCTTCGCACGACCCTCGTGCCCCTTATCGGCGAGCAGTCCAAGAAGCCGCACTACACCCTATTCCTACAGGAGTTCGCCAAGCAGCTTGCCAAGGACCTGCCTAGCGAGCAGATCAAGAAGATCGCTAGCACCCTCACCACTCTCAGCAACGAAAAGTTGAAGGAGGAGAAGGCTGCCGAGAAGGGCGGCAAGAAGTCCAAGGCTCAGAAGAAGGCTAAGCTCGTGACTAGCCGTCCGACCGAGACCACCGCCGACTACGCCGCCTTGGACGGAGGTGACTACGGAGGTGACTTCGGAGAGTATGTCTACCTACCCCCTCCCCTAGGATCACCCCTATTCAACAGTAACAGTTCATACTAACATTCTCACAGTGATGACTTCATGTGAAGGGCGAGAGGTTATGGAAGGTGTATGTGTTCTACAGTTTCACGAGAATCGTCTTGCCCCTCTGGCCTGGCTGTCAGAGGTCGATCGAATGGAGCCCCATCAACTGGCCCAGTGGGCACTGGTCGCCGCCCAGGGCATTCCCTACCCCGGCACAACGCTGCGCCGAATGCAGCCTCCTTGGGGTGACCGATGGTGCCGTGCGGGAAGGCAACTCCACGTTGCCTTCTCAAGCAGCAATAAACAATATATGTACCATGATGTCGGCCGTCGGGCTGCACCGGTCAGCGTTGAGGCCGTGGAGGGCCTGGCCCCGTGTGCGGGGAGTTTTTGGAGGAGGGCGTGGGAGGTTGTGAATTTGGTTTGACAAGTGGTCTGGTCTGGTCTGGCAGACGGCGGGGAGTGGGGGGTACACAGTAGATGGAGAGTTAGTTTACTGCATGCAATTTGTTGATGCCGAGAATAGAGTCCTTGATTCATCGTCTTATACTCTGGAGCGGGCCTTACACTCTAGAGCGGAATGGGCGGGAAGGACCCCGGGCCGTAGATCCATCCCGCCTTTTGGAGGTAGTCTGGGCTGGGAAGGCAATAGCATTAATTCTGAATGTCTCGTTTAGAAAGTGTCTTGGGGCCGATGAGAACAATTTCTTACCCCTGTGTTCCTGAGGCTTGGTCTGAGCTTTCTATCCCTTAGGCAAAGCACATGCGACCAGTAGCTTTTTGTCATAACCTGTGACGTAAACGGACATGGGAACGACGATTACCCCAGACTAAATGGCCGACTCAGCTGACAAAGGCATTTTAATTCCCCCAGCGGGGAACGACCCATGCATAACACGACAGGACACGAGTTGGACACGGGCTCCCGAAAGCTAAACTCAATCCCCAAGTCCCCAAGTCCCTGGAACTTCGAAGTTACCCTTCCCGCTCTCACCCTCACCCACACCCTCGCCCGTCGATGCCAGCGCAATGACGTCCTCCAAAACGGGTTGGGCTCGGCGCTCGCCGTTTATCCTCACGCTCGCAGTAGCTATTATCCTCTTCGCTGCGATGACCGAAGCTTCCGCTGGCGACCGGCTCTATGCTTTCCGGGACTGCGTGAAGGTATGAAAGAGCCAAGACTTCCAAGTGCCATTACGCCCTCTCCCCCCCGCATTGTGGTAACCCTGCAAAAATTCTTGGCACTCCAGGATGGAGTAGGTAGCTAACACTGCTATCGTGCTACTAGGCTTGCGAAGAGGATCACTGCGCGCAGGGACAGACCCCCATGGCGATCCGTAAGTCCACCTACCCACAACCGCCTTGCAACTCATCCGCAGAGCACGCCTCCTGACCGCACACGCTACCACAGCACTCTACCGCCGACTCCTCCTCTGGGACTGCCCCGCCGAATGCGATTACGCCTGCCAGCAGACCACCACCGCGGAACGAGTCAGCGCCGGCTACCCCGTCGTCCAGTTCCACGGGAAGTGGCCCTTCACCCGCATCCTGGGCATCCAGGAGCCCTTCAGCGTCCTCTTCTCCCTCGGGAACCTATACTCGCACGCCCGCGGCCTTCGCGAGCTCCGCGCCGCCGTCCCGTCCTCGTACCCCCTCCTAAAGTTCTACAAGCTCTTCTCGTACCTCGCCATAACCTCGTGGGTCTTCAGCTCCGTCTTCCACACGCGCGACTTCGGGCTCACCGAGGGGCTCGACTACTTCGGGGCCGGCGCGGCCGTCATGTACGGGTTCTACTACGCGCCCGTGCGCGCGCTCCGGCTCGACCGGCCCGACCGCAAGACGAGGGCGAGGCTCAGGGCGTGGACGGTGCTCTGCGCTTCGATGTACGCCGCCCACGTGGTGTACCTCCTGTTCGTGAGGTGGAGCTACACGTACAACATGATGGCCAACGTCGTGGCGGGCCTCATACACAACGCGACCTGGTGCCTGTTCAGCCTCCGGCGCTACTCGGAGAAGGGGGAGGCGTGGACGCTACTCCCCATACTATGCGCGGCGTGGATCTCGGCGGCCATGAGCCTCGAGCTTCTCGACTTCCCGCCGATATGGGGCGGACTAGATGCGCATAGCCTTTGGCACATGTTCACAGTCATACCTGCGTATATCTGGTACCGGTGAGTCTATCTATATACATGCCCTTGGCCCTCGTTGTCGAGTTCAGAGCTAATGATGTATCTTCTTTCCCAAGCTTCCTGATTCGGGATGCTCTGGATGATCTAGCAAGCAGCAAAAAGAAGTTCTTGGCTTAGTATAAAAAAGGGGTGCCAAAGGGAAAGAAAGGCACCAGGGTGTGGGAAAAAACGAAAAAAGCATAGTAGTGTAATGTACATAAAACGGCGCAAGGATAATATTTTTGAACTAATAAAGGAGAAGTGTACGAGTAGCGCCATGTATCCCTCATATCCAAAGGACACTGTAACTCCAGTGCCTATAATACAAAAACCTAGCGTCATATCCAACATATGTACAAATTACACGCACTTGCATCGTGCTACTATCCCCAGGAGCTCACGGCGGCGTGGTTGCCGTAGGAGGCTCACACATGGTGTTGCATATTCTCCACGACAGAGTCCCATCCCACACCCTCGTGGCCGATACCCCGACCAGGAACCCGGCTAGTGCGATGGCGCACACGGCAGCTGCCGTGAGCGAGGGCGACACCTCCCTTTCGATCCACTTCTGGCGCAGGCGCAGCTTGCCGATCTTCATGCGGAAGAGTTCGTTGTCCACGACGCCGCTGCCATCGGCCTGGAGGTCTGGCGAGGCGTGGGTGCACGAGGGGGCGGTGCACGCCGTGTGTGGGGACGGCGGGGCCGAGGAGGCCGAGGAGAATATCGAGGGGAGGTAGGAGGATATTGTCGACGGGGTGGAGCAGGAGTGGGCGATCGGAGCGGGGGTTCGCGAGGCGGATTCGCGGAGTTCGGGCGATCGTGGTCTTGGTTTTGCATCTTCGACTCTGGGAGATGCAGGTCAGCCTGTGGCCGCGTATGGTAGCCTCTAGGCGGCCGTTGGTGGGGGGGAGAGGGGAAACTCACACTAGCGAGAGAGAGATATCCCCTACCAACTTCGCCTTCAGCTCTAACTCGGCGTCGAGATCTAGGCCAATTTTCAACGTGGCTGTCCCGTTGTCCCTGGAACTTCTCGGTATCGGGACCGGGTCTCCTATCGTCTTCTTGATAGCCCTCCTGTCTCCCTGTCCGCCCACGATAGGCGGCGGGACACTCCTCTCGCCGCTGGCATCTGGTGCAGAGCCAAAACGCCTCTCTTCCGAATTTATGCGCCTCTCCTCCTCCGAGCCGAAGGGGCTCTTCAAGCGGCTCTCTTCCGCACCGAAGCGGCTCTCCGGCGCAGTAATGTTAATGCTGCTCTCGCCCCCTTCGACCGTGACGTCCTCCACGTCGGTGATAGTTCCCAAGTGATTCCCAGACGCCCTGTCCCTCGCCCTCTGCCTCTCTCTCCTGCCACCCCTCCGCCGCCTCCTGCCGCCCCTGGGTCGCTGAGGCCCCTCCTCGCCATCACATTTGTCGCTCGTCCGCGCGCTCTCGCTCTCCTGGCCGCTCTCGCTCGGCGACCTGATGGCTGTGAACGCGGTGTCTAACGTGATGAGGTCTGGTTTGCTAGTGGGGAGGATTTCGTGCGTGATCGGCGAGCCCGGTGGGTGCGGCGTGATGGGGGATTCGGGGGGTGGAGAGTAGGGTGGTGAGTACTCGTAGGGCGACGACGCCATCGCGGTCGTCGAGGATATGACGTAGCTGGTGCTGTGTGGGGCGCTGTATCTTGGCGAGAATGGAATAGATCAAGGTCGTTGGTTTGGCGGGGTTGGTGTGTGTCCAGGCTTTTTGCTAGCTATAGTTTATAGTGTAGAAGGTCTCGGCGAAAGGGGATGTTACAAAATATCATGGAATAGGTGTTATAAATATCATGGAAAAGGCGAGTACGAATCCTGTTTAGTCAACACAATCATAAGACAAACTCATAGGCAAGAAAGAAGAAGGTGGATCAACGAACACGGCTTCAGGTGATACTTGTACCGCGGACACCGTCATGGACGGACTTCGCCAACCCAATCCTGGGAGTACACTAATACTCCATCCGTGCCAAGGTAATATGATGTACCTTGTTCTTCACCTCGTTCTCAAGCCCTTCCACCCCTGCGTGGCTCACTGGTCATTGTTCCTTTTTCCTCTCTCTCTCTCTCTTCCCGTTTCCCAAAATGACCCTCAGGGGAAGCCAAGGTATGTTCTGTCTAGCCCCTGTGCCAAACCTTGATGTATGGGCGATGTGAGAAAAAAGGGATTATCGGATCATGGTTGCAGCTCTCCCCTGCCGAAAGCTGTCGTAATGGTGCCCGAGCGGGTGTTCCTCGTACGATGAGATGAGCTGCGGCCGACCCCTGAAACATGTTACCCGCTCGTGCTAGGGCTGGCGAATAAGGGGATTGTCTACTGCTCAGTGCCAAGGGCCGGTGTCTGCCCCATAGAATCTGTAACATCGTTGCACTCATACCATCTTATCCGGTGTTAATAGTATTTTGCTGTCCGAGTAGGTCGATTGAAGTACTACCCGATAGGGTTCCGATTCTTCCATATCGCGTCATATACCGTCTCACGCCGTTTGTTCTATCGAGAAAGAAAAACATACGACGGGGAAAAGAAAATAAAGGAAAAAAACTCCCATTATCCCCTAGCATGTATGTTATCAGACGTAAAACCCCCTTGAACGCCTCACTCCCTCCCTCCTGCTCCCCGCGATCCCGATTGCGAGATAAAACCTCGTTAATCCGGGGAGCTCGGGATATAAACCCAAAAACATTGTGACGCTAAGCACTCCCCAACCCCGATTTGCCGACTACCCCGATTCATGCCCCTCATCACCTCACTCCCGCCAAATCCCGTCCCTTCCACACAAACAACGCGGACTCCTTTTTGCCTTTGGATTGATGTATCTTCTCCCTACCAACACCCCGAGGCAAAAGGCCGAGTTCGGGCCCTCGACCTTCGAGGTTACCAGTCCCATCTGCCCCTGCATCGTGGAACAGTTCAAGGTGGGCAGAGTTGTGAGGGGATGGTTCCTCTCCCGGTACAGCCCCGATCCCGGAGGTGCATTCCCGCGCCGTACCGCATCGGCCATAGCAACCGTCGCGAGGGACAAAACGAGATCGACCGCTGAACCCTCGAAGCTTCAGTGCGTATATCTTCTCCCAACCCTCACGTGGTTAGAAGATCCCTCACCGACATGCCCCTCCCGGAGCCTCTGGCCCGTGGATTCGCCTCACCCGCCGTGCCCTCCTCCCCCGCCTGCTGCGCCAGGTACTCTCGCCGGTCCTTGTTCAGCATCAACAGCGCCGCCGTAGCCTCATGGTCCGCATCCCGAGGGCCCAGCGCGGGGCTCGTGAGTGCGGAGAAGATTGGGGGCAGCGTGGTGCCGACACCGTAGTGCTGCTGCGGCCCGCAGGCCGGCGACGGGGTGGCCGACGTGGTGAAGCTGTAGCGCCTGGGGTCTGCCGACACGGAAGAGTACGACTCCCTCCTGTCCTGCGCGAGGATGGCGGGCGAGACTGATGATTGGTGGGAGCTGGGGGCGACGGAGTAAGTCGGGGACGGGGCGGTGGACTCGGCCATCTCGACATCGACCTGCGGACTGGGGGCGAAGACTTCTTGGGCCGTGGGCGTATGGGCGGGCGAGTGTGAGCACCGATGCCCACCCCGCTTGGCATCGTCCTCATCCTGACGGGCCTTGAGCTTGGATACGCAGTCCTCGAGATACCGCACATATTCTATTGATGCCTAGGCGCTGAGGTTAGACCTGGTGTTCCTATTCTATCCGCTACCCGGAGGGAAAGAAAGGGAAAAAAAAAGGATGGAAAATGGAGGTCTGTCCCGCCGCTTACCTGCAAGATGGCTAACTTATGCATCTCTCCCTCACACGCGGGAATCATGTCCTTCAACACGGCAAACTCCTCATTCATCTTGGATCTCCTCCGCCTCTCGATAAGACTGTGTGCCGTCTTCCTCGCGACCTTCCGCCCAGCCGCGCTCGTCGCCGACGGCTGCTTCTTCTTCCCGGCGGCGCTTCCGGAGGCCGGCGCTGCTGGGGTCGCCCCTGACCCTGAGCCGGACCCTGCCGCGGCCTTACCAGCGCTCCCAGATCCCCTGGCACCCGACGGTGCCTCCTCGACCGCCTCGACAGCCTGCTTCTTAGGAATCATCTGGATGATCTTCCTCGACCTCGTCGGTGGAGGGGGTAGTTCAAAGCCCTTGGCCTCCTTGCCAGCGTTCGTTGCGCAGGATCTCCTCCGCGACTTGACCGTCTCACTTGCCTGCATGGGGTAGTCGGGCCCTCCACTCGCGGGGGCGGCGTGGAACTTGGACTCCGTGGGCGGGGAGGCTAGGGCGGGAGGGGGTAGTTCGAGCGACATCTGGAGGTCAGGGAGATCTCTCGTGCCATCCTTGCCCTTGATGTCGGTGGAGGAGGCGGGTGTTGGCGGAAGTACTGGTCGCGGCATCTATGGCGGTGTTCGGGAGTGGAGTTGGAGAGTCGGTAGGTGTTGGATTCTAGTGATGGACAACGCTCTTGGAAAGGAACAAGGAAGCCGGGGGGGGGGCTGTTATCTTTGATACTCAAGATTCTTCACCGAGTTGCCGTGTGAATCTAGATCGGGAGACCAGACTATATTATCTTGGCAGCGCAGTAGTGCACGAGGGAGGAGACCAGACGGGTCGGGTCCACTCCAGTGTCGAAAAGGAGACAGTCAGTGTACCCCCAAGGTTTTGCACCAACGGCCCAATCAAGCCGTCGGATGAGAGACATGCGACAGCTCCCATCGATAAACGGACCGGGTACGTATGCGGGAAAGCCTGTGGTCCGGGGGGGAAGGGGAATATTAAGGCGGATAGCGTCGTGATCTGCTTGCTGCGCCGCTGTAACTACCCTCTTACACACGAACGGGGCGGCGGTACCTGGTCCACATGCGCCAGGCAGCACGACCACTGAATCCAATGTACTCGTAACTACATGGTACCCTTTCCTCTTGCGGGTACCAGGGGATAATATCCACACCACAAGCGTGGATTGTAGCACAGGGGTAGTCGAGACGGGCGAAGGCACGCGACAGTTCCCCCTTTCCGTCTACACGACTGGGTACTCGCTAGTTTTCTGCGACATGTGCTCGGGAAAAGGAACAAAAAAAAGACGATAGTTCAGAACAGCCACCGCAGATCCACCCCCCGCGTGGACCATTAGGAGCCAATCGCTCCCCGGCGTGGTCGAGCTCGCTGGCCCTCTTCCGTCGTTTCTGCCGTTGCTGTCGTGCCCGTTCCCCCCGATTGTTGTCGTGCGCATCGACGAATCAGAAGCCCCGGATCGACCACATGGGCCCCCGGGAGCCCTTTAAGGTTCGCAAGCTACGAGTTACTTTGTACAAACTTAGACGCCTCAGCCACCAAGGTCCCCCACTAAACCCCAAAACTCTCTTTCCCTCCTTCCCCCTCCCCCCAGTGTTTAGTGTTTAGTCCCAAGATGACCCAGAGAACAGGGCAAAAGTCCCCCCTCCAATTTGACGAATTGGAGCACCGGACGCGGGGATCTCGAGCTTTCGTGGACACGTGCTCCCCGCGGAACCCGAAAGAGCCGGCCCCACATCCGTTCCGGTGCTGGAAATGGAGCGCGTGCTCTGGATTCGACTCCTATTTGCTCCCCCTTTGCCCCCACTCTTTTTTTCTCTCTGTCCCTTCAATATGACGACTTTACCAAGTATTGAGAGCTCTTCCGCCCCAGCGCTAACCCCGCCATATAGCCTACCTGGGGTTGGGTTTTATTATTGTACGAGGAAATCCCGGGTCGGGACGTGGAAGGAGTTCGGCGGGCGGTCCAGTGTATACTTCTAATTACGTGAACTCGTATACGCAACAGCAGGGGGTCATCGGAGATGGCATGTTCATGACAATAGGCACTTATTACTTTCTTACGATTACGAGTATGATACGGGCTGGGAGGGGCACGTGTGCTGTTCGTATTCTTGGGTGGAACCCCACATTATCCGGTCAAGACCCGGGACATTTGAATGAAGGAACAAGTAAAAAAGCAAGAAAGAAGCACACGAGTAGATCCGCCCGAGTTCACATACGAAGTAAAGAGATGCCGTTAAATCCGTAGCGTACAATTGGTACCTAAGCTTTTTTGGCTGGATGTCAATCAAACCATGACTGACCCTGTTCCAGTCGTAATATCGTGAGGACTAAGCCTCACGAGCATTTTCCCTTGCGCCTCCCCCCCTCCCCACCCAAAAAAAGGAAAGAAATACGGCCATGCCCTTACACCTCATTACTGGGGTACTGCACCTTGGGCAAGGCGTTGAACTCCTCCTTGACAGTCCTCATGCTGACAAACCTGGCCATCAGGTTCTGGCTGCCCGCCTTGTCGTTCGTCCCACTGGCCCTGGCACCGCCGAACGGCTGTTGACCCACCACCGCGCCCGTGCTCTTACAGTTGATGTAGAAGTTCCCGGCCGCATCTCGGAGCCGGCTCTCCGCGTGGCGGATCACCGCCCTGTCCGTCGCGAAGACGGAGCCCGTCAGACCGTACTCCGACGTCGAGTCCACAAGGTCGATGGCGTTCTCGAACGCCAGCTCGGGGTCGCCCGACTCGTTGTCGTAGACGTAGATCGTCAGCACGGGGCCGAAAAGCTCCGTCGAGAGGAGCTTGTGCGCCGGGTTGGTGGTCTGGTAAATGGTAGGGCGGATGAAGTAGCCCTTCGATCCGTCATACTTGCCGCCGGCAAGGAGCTTAAGCTCAGGGTCGGACTTGGCCGCGTCGATGACCCCCGTTAGCTTCTTGAAGGACCCCTCGTGGATTACGGGGCCCGTGAAGTTGCCGTGGTCCTCCGGGGCGCCCATCTTCAGCGCCTCCGTCTCCCGCACTAGCCACTCCTTGAACTGCGGCCAGAGCGACGAGGGGACGTAGACCCGCGAGGTGGCGCTGCACTTCTGGCCCTGGAACTCGAAGGCGCCACGGACCGTGTTGAGCACGGCGTTCTCGACGTCAGCTGACTCGTGGATGAGGTGGAAGTTCTTCCCACCCGTCTCGCCCACCACGCGCGGGTACCCCTTGTACCTGCCCTCGGCGACGCCGGCGCCAATCTCACCGTACAGCTTTCGGAACACCGCGGTGCTGCCGGTGTAGTGCAGCGCTGCAAAGTCGCGGTGTGAGAGGACCTCCTTCGTGACCTCGACGGGATCGCCCGGCACGAACTGGATAACGTCCTTGGGGAGGCCAGCCTCGAGGAGGATCTGGTAAAGCAGCCAGTTCGACGCGATAGCCGAGTCCGAAGGCTTCCACACGACCACGTTGCCCATCAGGGCCGGGGCCGCGGGCAGGTTCCCAGCAATGGCCGTGAAGTTGAAGGGCGTGACGGCGTACACGAAACCCTCGAGCGGGCGATACTCAACCCTGTTCCAGACGCCGGGAGCGTTGTGCTCGGGCTGCTGGGCGTACAGCTCTTCCGCGTACTGGACGTTGAATCGCAGGAAGTCGGCGAGCTCGGCGGCCGCGTCAATCTCGGCCTGCCACGCGTTCTTGCCCTGGCCCAGCATCGTGGCCGCCATGATGTCGTAGCGGTGCTTGTTGGATACGAGCTCCGCCGCCTTGAGGAAGACGGCCGCGCGGTCGGCGAAGGGCATCGACTCCCACGTCGGCTTCGCCGCCAGGGCCGCTTCGATGGCGGTGTTGACGTCGGCCGGCGTCGCGGTCGAGTAGTTTGCCACGACGGACGCGTGGTCGGCGGGGTTGTGCTGGGAGCGGGTCGTCGAGGACTTGATCTGAGAGAGGAGGAAAGCGGGCGTGAGCATGAACGATTTCTTGTAGGATGGGTGGATCGTGTGATGGACGGGGCGGAGAACTTACGTGGGCGCCGCCCACTACGACGGGGACTTCGAATGGGGTCAGCTTCCGCACCCGGTCGAGGGCCGCTGTGAGGCCCTCTCTCTGAGCGGAGCCCTTGGCATAGTGATGCTATTTCCAAGTCAAAGAGTCAGTCATCCTCCTTCTCCCAAGAAGGGTTCCTTCGCTGCTACCTACATTGGGCTCATTGGACACCGAGGGTATCTTGAAAGTCGCGATCGTCGACTTGGGTATCTTCGCTGGGTATAAAGAGGGAGTCTTCTGTACGTTGGCCCGCAGGGCGGTAACACCGACCCTCCTCGCTGAATAGGACATGGTAACGGGAAAAAAGGCAAAAAAGGTCAATGATGAGAGTGACAGAACAGTGGGAAAGCAGTTTCCACGATTGGACCGGAAATCTGCTCTATGTATTAGAGTAGTGTGGAGAAGAAAAAAAACAAGGTCAGGAACAGGTTCGTGGCGAGGAACCTAGTAGGTGAGGTAGGTCACGAAGTCCGAACCCGGATGTCAATGATAGCCCGACCCCAGGGTTCAGATTTCTTCATTGGGACAGTCAATGACAATACGTGCATCAGGCTGGTGAATTGGTGTTATCATGTTATCTAGATAACGAGCTGTCAAGCCTGCTCATCAAGGGCCAGTTGCGGTTTCCTTCGGGACCTTTGCGGGGTTGGTGGGCCAGTGACGTTAGCGCTAGCAAGCCGGAAGTGCCCCAAGGCCTCCGAGCTCCACCCTCCTAGGTCCGACCTCGCTTTCTGTTAGCTAATACCGGCCTCGTGATTTGCCTTACTGCAGGCACCCCCTGCAAATACCTCCCGCTCACGTGTCGATGTTACCAGGGATCTAATTCTTGGAAGGAGCTCCTGCTGATGCCAACTTCGCTGTCACGTATCTCAAGCTACTGCTTCTGGCTTTGGTAGGGAGCATACTGCACTTTTGTATAGAACGATTTGAAAGAAGCCCTAAAAGACAAAGTGTAGAGGGTATTTTGGATAGCTCTACAATTACAGATAATCACCTAGGTATCGAGCATTATATTAGCCAAACTTACTAGTAATACAAGTATACATAGATATCCTTGTACACATCAGACCATGGCCTGTATCCATTTGCCCCAGTGCATTCATACGATTACTCGCACTTATATTATGACCCAGCATTCCAATTGTGGGTGTCACACCGACTATTCAAGACACCCGGTATTATTACTTGCACTCTGCTCCCAGCCACCACCCAAAGTCGATCCACACCCCCCCTCTTCACTCTTCCTCCCACGCCCCCTTAGCTCGCGCGGCTCGACCGGCGAGAACCGGAGTTGGACGACGACGACGACGACGACGAACTCCCGGGTGCCGTGTACTCCAGCACCGGGACCGTAAGTCCGTACCCCTGCGTCTTTCCCTCGCTGTCACTCTGGTCAATCTCTACTCTGATACATATGTCCAAGCTCCCGTCGTGCGCCTTCCCGTGCTGCGACGACGCCGCGCGGTGTCCCGTCCCGGAGCCGGCCTCTCCTTCGTGCAACGCGAGTAGCCCGTCCTTCTTCTTCGGATGCGACTTCACAAACGACTGAGCCGCTCCCTCTTCTCCCGCCGCTCCCGCCTCGGCGTTAGGCCTCACGAAATTCCTGGGCGAGTTCTCCGTCAGGATGGCGTAGTTCCGGCTCGGCATGGTCATGTGGTTATTCTTGGCCCCCTTCTTTTTGCCGCCCGGGGGCTTGTCGAAGAAGGTGAGCAGCGTCTCGTCCGTCTTCTTGTCCAGGTGGTGCACCTTGTTCCTGTGCGCGATGAGGTTCGCTACTGCGGCGGGCGGCGGCTTGTTCACGATGGCGGACGAGATGATGTTGGGCATGTAGCGCTTGTCAGCGCGGGCCGGGATCCTGAGCCGGACGTCGGAGTAGAAGCGGCCCACGGCTGCGAGGTGCACGTCGCCGCTGAGAATTGTGATGCGGGCGTTGTGCGCTCCGGCCACCTCCTGGAGGGATTCGATGAGGTACTTGCGCTCTGACTTGTGTGTCCGCGCCGTCCAGTGGTCATCGAGGTCATCGAGTAGGTCGACGCTGCCGTCGAATTTGTTGAAGAAGGATCCACCTGTGCTGTGTTAGCTCCTTCTGGACTGTGTATCCCGTTTGTCAACGGCAATGGGCACTACTTACCGAAACCAAAGCGGCGGTTCAAAAACTTGGCAGGCCCCATGAGGGGACTGCTGAAGATGTTTTCCAACCAGCTCAGACGCTACGCAAAAAAAAAGAATCAGCTTCCTCCCCCCTCCAGGTTCTTGTTTGGGTTTAAGCAATGGGCCGTCATACCGGATACGCAATTGGGACGCCGAGCAGAATCATCAAGTGGGTAATGGGTTGTCCAGCATGCTTTGCGGCAGCAAGCTCGGCGGAGACACGGTCGAAGATGAGCTTGTATGTCTCTGGGTAGTTGACCTGGTGGCGCGTTCGCTTCATTTGCACATTAGTACTGAACTTTGCGCTCCGCACAGCTGGACTTTAAGACTAACCTCCGTACGGGCATCAATACCCAAAAACGCCATTCGCGCGCCAAGGCGGGCGTACACGGAGACCGAGTGTTCGGCGACGTACGGCTATGGATCCTAGTTAGCGCACGCCTCTACATGAGATCTTCAGGAGTGACGAAGGCACTCACGCCTGGTTTCGGGCCCAGAATGTAGCCCATCTCAGTCTCAGTCTTGGAGGGGGCGACATAGGTATCAACAACTTGGGCAGGATCGAAACCCTGCCTGGCGTCGCCTCCAACGGTTGTTGCGTGGGTATCAGTGGTGTAGGTTGAAGGAGGCGGCGGCAGATGGTGCTGGAAGAGGAGATAGTATTTGTGCGCCGTACCGCCGATTCCTTAAATATCCCTTTTCTTAGCTTCGATACCTTTGATATCTCGGTTGTTGACTTACCACGGAAGACGTCACATCTCATGAAGGCATCTGTGTAACTACCAAAGCCGTCGATGATCTACCGGAAGAGTCCTGGTTAGATAGGTTGCGCATTACAAAGCCATGGTAAAAATGGCGAAGAGGAGTCAACTAACATCGTGGTCGTCCCAAATGTTGAGCTGAGGAATCTGGCCGTTCGCAATGCAGAAAGGCGGAGTGTTATACCTAATTAGTGAAACCATGTCACGTAAGTATCAAAGCCATTACCTTCTACCCGATGATAACTAGAGAGATGATTGAGAGGCCCCCTTACCATCTGATGTAATTCTCGAGGTAATAGGTGTCGCACGCCTTACGCAGCGTCTCGGGAAAGGGGTATTTTCCGCGGCGGGTGGGATTCTGAATCGACGTCCACTCAGCCAGGGGGCCGTTCACCCGGATACTATCCATATAAATTTGATCGCCACCGCCAATCCTACAAGAATAACCAGATTAGATGGGCCTGCTCAAGTCCACGATGTGAATGACTAAGAGAAGAGGGGGGGAAAGTCGTGGGACAGGTATGGTGAGGGGCCAGTGGACAACTTACATGGCGTGGAAGGGCGCCTCTTTGTGACGCCGGTTCACATCATTCCAAAGCGCCGGTCCGCTCCAGGCCTCCTCGTCTGTGCCGACACTGAAGCCGTTACAAGAGTGGAACATGACCCTCATGGACTCGGTCGACGCCGGCACGAAGAAACTATTCGTTCGCGGCTTCGAGGTCGAGATGTAGTTGTGCTCGGGGATCGTGTACTCAAACTTCAGCTCAGACGCCTCCATCTCGACGTGCAGGTCAAAGGCCCAGAAAGTATAGGTCGGGTTTGAATAGAGACATGTTGCCGCTATCAGCCTGGGCTCCGCGTTTTCGTCCGGCACAGTGTCGGCGGTGGGCACGCCGTCAATATGCTGGGCGCCCTCGACGTCGGGGCTCGCGTCAGGTCCAGACATCGGGACGAAAGCCCGGCCGTCGACGCTGCCGACGCGACGGAGCAGGAGAGTCGGCGGGGTGGCGGGGATCTCGCCCCCGCCCTTCACCACGATGAGCGCGCTCCCCCGCCAGATGTTGTCGCACATGCCGCGATAGTTGAGCAGCGGCCCGCACACGATCTCGTTCGTCATGGTGTTGGCCCGCCCCTCCCCGGAGATGACAATGGGCGTGTGGGTGACGCCGTTGGTGCCTGTGTCGGGACGCGTTTCCGGATCGATGCGGCTCGAGTTCAGGAATTCGGCGAGTGCGCCCGTGTCACTCTGGTCCTGTCGCTGGGCGGCCGCGTAGGCCGCATACGATGTTGACTCTTGATGCCTCCATCGGCTGGCGGAGGCGTAGGGGTTACGGTCGCCGACGGGCGGTTGGTCTTCCTGGTCCGCCATGTCGGATAGAAGGGGGCGGGTTCAATGGATTGTTAGGAGGAGGAAGGATGCGCGAGGGCACCGAGGACGAGATTTTGCGAGCGCAGGTTAAAATGCGATCGTTTCGTAGCGTGATTGGGAGGTAGCGCGTTCAATTGCTACTTGGTACACTATTACTATGAGTAGGGTGGCCGGCACTAGTAATGACGTCGACGACGATCGTTGCCCTTTTCTCACACTCCACTTCAGCTCTTATTACCTGCTGCGGGACTGATTAATTCCAGTGACGCGGTTGGTTGAGATGCCGCGATCGGGCGCAAAGGAAGACGGAAAGAAAGGGTCAAGAATGTCAACAGGACAGGGCGAACTAAAATCCACGCAATGGCGATGAGAGAAAAATTCAACTCAGAAGATGGCTGAATACCTGTACTCGTACGAGTAGAGCTTCGCAGAGGACTCCTGTTTAGGAGCCCAAAAAGGGCAAGCTTACAAGTAATATAGGTTACCCATGCAAATCAGCTAAGGCCAAGACACTACGCCAAGCGGGTGTCGGCAGGCCTCCTGTGGTGTGGGTCTGTTTGGGGGAGTGTCCAGGGTGGCTGATCTCACTCGCCGAGAGTCGACGCAAGCGGCCTCCAACAGCATACTACGTCTTACATTCTCCGACCCCAGGTGGTTGCCACACTCTCAAAGGACAAGAGGAATGTGTCTACGGGTGAGATCACACCTCGGCTCCATCGTCTTGGTTGTTTGGAGGACTTGACGCCGATGCCTCACTGGCGACAGTGTTCGAGACGGCTCTTCAGCCCAGACCTTGCGATCCTGGGCAAGCGGGTGAAGGTGGTTCAGATGAAAGAAGGGCTGATGGTCAAGCCCCACCTCTCGCACGTTTTAATCTCTGATCGAGTCAGTTCGTACTCAGGCAGGTCCCGCCTTTCTCTGAGTCTCGAGATGAGTACAAGAAGATTAGCACAGGAACAAGAAGTACCCGTAGCACGAGAAATACCTCTCTGCTGCCGCCAATTAGATCTGAGGATCAGGCTGTCTCCTCAAACTTGCGGCTGTTCATTGGGTTGAATTTACATGGAGTATGCATCAATCACCCTGCGTTGCGCGTGGGACTGGAGGTTATTTAGACGCCCCACGCTGCGGCTTATAATATTTTGGCTTACGAAATTTATATCCTCTTCGGTCCTGGAACATGGGAAGCTTCCCCCCAATGGCGCTTGCTTAATTTGTATTCTATAATCCTGTTACTCTACTATATCATGATACACTCAACGTGGGCAGGGGGGTACCTGTATTTTGCAATGTTTTCCCAAACCTGAGAGCTTCCATTGAATCTCTCCATGGCATGTGCCCGTCTGGTAGGTAGGTTGACCCGTAAGGTCATGCGATAGCTTTACCAATGACGCTTAACATAAAGCGCCACCTCCCGCGATATGGTTCGCCTTTTACTTTCCTAGGCTCGTCAGCCTCATGGAGCTTCTGGCGACTTCCTGGCTCGTGGGCGACATCCTTGTCAACCGCGCTCAATTCAAAATGGCTTCGGGTGTTTGTAGCTTCAGCAGCGACATACCAAGGGGTGGGAATGTGCTTGCCAAAGCACACATTGTGATAGAGACCCTTATGCCATCATCGAGACAAGCTATGCCGACCATCCCTCGACCCGGGCCTCGCCTCATGGTTCTGGCGGCCCGTAGTACGCGGGCCCGGCCCATCTTCCATAACGCGAGCAGCCGGGGGTCAGCGAGGGGGACTTCATGCCCTCAGCCTGCTCCCCAAGCCAACTCTGACTACCAGCTTGAACGGCCTGCCCTACCTAGCCTCTCAGGCTCCGGGTAGAGGGTGTCACTCGCCCGCCAGCTCCGAAGGTAACAAGTGCAATCCGGGCTCGAGTGAGGCGAAGTGTTCCTTGCTAAGTTAGGTTAGGTGCTCCTTCCTAAATTAGATTAAGTGCTCTTTCCTAAGTTAGGTTAAGTGTCCCTTCCTGCCCCTCAGCGTCTTCGTCTTCACTGTCAACTCGTCTCTAGTCGGAGGAGTACACAAAGGTGTCCGAGGCACGGCGCTGCATGCTTGAGAAGCTGGATTTCCATTCTCGTCACAGCTTTACAAGTGCCTCAGCATCAACGAGTATCAATCCCCATCCAATACGGCGACTCATGAACATCACAAGCTGTTGGAAATTAATTCGTATGGTCTTGGTCAGGAGATCACCAAGGCAGCAGCCCCCTTCCAAGTTCTAATGACGACAGAAACTCAACAAAGATGGGTGGATTGTGTTGGCGTGGGGATATCTAGGGGTGCTGTACTTGGTACCTCGTACACTTTTGGTCCAGTGGGTTCCTCACAGATACGAGTACGAGTCCTAGTTACATGGCTGCTACTCCGTAATGTATTTCAGAATTGTTGTGTGGAGCGAAATGGAGGCCCGAGCGGAGCTGAGGCCTTGCCAAGATATTTGACGAAAGGAGGTCGCACCACATAGGTTTCCCTCTAGGCAGCCATCCAATGATATTCCTTTATTTTTCACTAACTCCGCTCAAGTGGAGCCCTCCCTGCCACGAAGTCACTGGACTTCGCGCAACGCCCCCTGGCGATCCACACACTTTCCGTCCCCACCCGTCGCGTGAAAGGGAGAAAGAAACGCTGGCATCGCGTTTTACAGCTCAGGGTACCTGCCTCGAGGTGAAGCCAAATATTCCTCGCCAATCAGATTCGAGCGCTGAGTGAAGATTTCGGCTGAGGGGCGCTAGCCTCCCTTGGGCCTTCTCTTGCCAGGGTCCCAGCAGGGCCATGCAAGGAGCAACTGGTGAGCTCACCGCCATCTTTTTCGGTACGGATTGAGATTCAGAACAAACGAAATGCGCTTCCGAGACGAAGGATATCTTAAAAAATCCGAATATATTTAGGATGACGACGATGTACTCATATGCGTATATGCTGTGAGTCCGATATCGCCTCCGCTGAGAGGGAACGACCCGGATTTCGCTGAGGTACTACCGCTATTCTGAGTGGAAGGAGCTAACATTAGGCGAGCGAACGGGTCGTCCCCCCACCATCGCCCCTTCCCCCCTCCCCCTCCACCCCGCAGATATCACCTTACCCCTCGGACTAGTACAAGTACAAGTGCCCGAAGGCCATGATCCTTGAAGCTGAATCAAAAACCCATTGTCTGCCTAATTGGCATCCGGGGAGACCAATACAAGTGCAACCGGTTTTATCTACTGGCCTGGTTGGAGCCTATTTACACAGCACCTTCCATCAAGCTTCTGTTGTATTTAAACCATCTCCCCATCCAAACCTCCCTCACTCGACACCTGGAGTTTGGACGTCAAAGCTCCATCCCTTGAACATCTTTTGACCTCATCGCTGTTTGCAATTGCCTCCCAGGGTCAGCCATCTGTCCCGTCATCTTGATTTCCACCACGTCTGATGTACCGCCACACCTCTTTCGCACTTTGAGATCTTCTTTCCAACCCATCGTTTACACGTAGTAGAATCACTCTTCACACTTCCTTTGCTCATCCCTACTAGCACCATGCCTTCCATTGAACTCCCCGAGCTTCCCGCTCGCATCCCCGAGCTTGTCGACTACATCGCCGACAACGCCGAGAAGCCAATGGCTGAGATCATGGACCCCTATCGCAAGTACGAGTCCGGTCTTCGAACTGTCTTCGCCCAGGACCGCCAGGACCCACGGCTGGACGACCCATACATCAATGTCCTCCCTCTATTCACGGACAAGACGCATCGAATCCTTACCCGTGCCCGAGACCTCGCCGCTGAGCCTCAAGAGGAGAAAGACCGCTACATCATGGCCCTTCCTGATGATAAGCGTCGGCCCCACGGTTCCCCAGCAACCGTCGAATCGATCAAGGCGTTCCAGAAGAACTTTGGCATCTTCTCCGAGAACTCTCTTGCCGACATTAACTGGGACAACGTGGTTGCCGCTGGCTCTTCGGTCGTCAATTGTCTTTTACCCATCCCGCCTGCCTTCAACACGACCAAGCGGAAACTCCGTGAATACTACCACGAGAAGTTCTGTCCTGCCTCCGACGTGGACCTCTTCCTTTACGGCTTGGACGAGGAGCAGGCCATTGAGAAGATCAAGGAAATTGAGCGGGCCATCCGGGATGCTATTCTATCCGAGGTGACGGTCGTGCGCACCAAGTACGCGATCACAATCGCCTCACAATACCCCACTCGGCATGTTCAGGTAAGCACAGGTCATCATCAATCATCAATGTTTCTCGAATGCTACTAACACTGAGAACTAGATTGTTTTGCGCTCGTACAAATCTATCAGCGAGATCTTGACCGGGTTTGATATCGATTCCGCTGGAGGTGCCTATGATGGAGAACAGGTCTACGTCACCCCCCGGGCCCTCGGAAGCTTCATCACTCAGATCAACCAAATCGACCTCACCAGGCGAAGCCCTTCGTATGAAAATCGTCTATCCAAGTACTCGCACCGGAACTTTGAAGTGTACTGGCCCGAGCTTGACAGGAAGAGGGTGGATCCAACAATTTTCGAGAGGAGCTTCGGGCGAACCTTGGGTCTGGCCCGTCTGCTTGTTCTAGAACGGCTCCCCACCTCGAATGCGCGAGAGTTATACCTCAATAAGCGCCGTCAAGAGCGTGGCCGGCCCACCGTGTACTCCTCCCGCGCGCATCTCTGGGGGAATATCAAGGACAGTCATGAGGATGAGGTGGCCGATTGGGTGGACGAGACCGAGGTCTCCAACTATCATACATTTACCGTACCCTACGGCCAACACTTCCACGCCAAGAAGATTGAGAAGCTTTGCTATACTAGGGACCTCCTGCTCAACGCCGAATGGAACCAAAACAAGCATCGCGAGGTCTACCTGCATCGCCATCCAGCCTTCTTTGGCCGGGTGGAGGACGTGATCAAAGACTGCTGCGGCTCCTGCCCCGTGGCAGTCACCCCAGAAGAAATTGAGGTCGCCGAGAAGGAGGCCGAGATTTACATATCCGGCAAGGTCAAGCTTCTGATAGACGACCCTGGCCGCCAGCAGATCGGCTCCTTCAACCCTCTGACGGCAGACGATTGGACCGACATGGCCTACGTGGGGAATACTGCACGTCTCTGTCAGTCCATCGTAGACTCGGACGTCGACGAGGTCCTAGCTTGGATGTCCCAGCCCGACGCCGATATCAATAAGCGCGATTATACAGGCAGAACCCCTCTCCAGCTCGCGGTCATGTGCTCGACACCCGATGTTGTTAAGTCTATCATCGATCACGGAGCAAGGTTGACGGCTCGCATGGCGGATGGAAAGACCGCCCTCCACCTTGCTGCCGAGCGAGGTGTTCCCGAGATCGTCAAGCTGTTAATGGAAAAGAGCATTGAAAATGAAGAGGCCGAGGAGGAGAAGCAGGATCAGAAACGCAAGCTCATTCGTGAATCTCACAAGGGCGAAGGTTTGCCAAAGCCAACATCCAGCGACGAGAAAGAGGAGGATGAGGATGAGGATGAGGACGAAGACGAGGACGAGGACGAGGACGAGGACGAGGATGACGAAGAAGAATCCGATATTGACCTGGTGGATGACGAAAACTCCGATGATGGAGCCCAGTCCTTTGCCACTGGTTCGTTTGTCAAGGTGAAGAAGGAAGAGAAGAAGGACATCACAAGGGAGTTTGAGGCACCTGATGAAAGCGAACCTGACTTTTATAAGCCAGATGTGCTTGTTAGTCCCCCCCCCCTTCCCCCTTACTTTTTTCCCCTTCCCCCCTACCTAGCCGTTGGACTGCTAACTAACTCACCCAAGGCCTGGGATATACCCACTTCTCCGCTCCACCTCGCCATCGCACGTGGGCATGAAAGCGTGGTCAAGTTGCTGTGTGAGGTAAATTTCGCCTTCGATTCCCTGGTTGTTGCTTGTCCCTATAGTACTGACATTTCGTGTATAGTATGGTGCCGATGCCTTGCTCCCGGTCAAGCTCGTCGACTCGGATAGGGACCCTGTCGGAGCCATTCTTACTTTGACCCTTGCCGCGAGCCTTCCCCTTGAGGACGCAAAGTCCATGGCGAAGCTACTCCTGGGACTTGGGGCATCTTCTGCGCAGGCAGATATGAACGGCTACACGGTGTTCCATAAATACGTCGAATCAGCTCGTTCCCAGTTGGTTGACATTCTTTTGGAGCACGATCAGCTAGGCGTTAAAACCGCCATCAACCATCTCGTCATGTCACGAAACTACTGGGACGTCTCGGTCGCTCCTCTTCATGCCGCCATCGCCGGAGGAGACCTTAGCCTGGTTCTCAAGCTTCTCAACGCTGGCGCCCAAATAGAAGTCGACTTTGAAACCTGGCTTAAAGCAGCCAAGGTATCCTCCCTAGCGCCTAGGCTGGGTACCTTTGAAGCGAACAAGAAGCTATTCGAGAGTGAAAGAACCCACCCACTCATCAAGGCGCTGTATGATACTGCGAACCCCCACCTTGCTCTCACGCTCCTGGACCGGGGAGCCGATCCAAACTCGATGCCACAATCGACGTATACCCTCATCCACAGCAGCTATCGGCAGGCGAATGGCCAGTTCACGACAGGCTATAATCGTACCAAGGGTGAGACCGTGCTAGACATCGTTCGCACCTACCTTGGGTATCTCCGAGAATACAAGGGCCCCCATCACGCCGATAAGCCTATCCTAACACCTGGGATGGATGACTGTCTGGCTGGATATATGGAGGGTACATACAAACGATGGATAGTATCGAGGGCCATCGCCAAAGCTAAGAAAGCACACGAGGGAGCCATGGCGAAGTATGAGAAAGTATTGTGCAGATCTACACACGTTGCGGATGACAAGCTTGGCGCAGCTCAAATTGCAGCTGTGAAGGATGAAATTGCTGCCTTCCAGAAGCTGGAGAAGGAGCTTTTGTCCAAAGGTGCCAAAACATTCCCAGAGCTCCACCCTGAGATTGCAAACGCCAACCCCGGCCTCTACGCGCTCCCGAACACTTCAGGAAACGTGCAAAATACGGAGGGGGCCAACCCGCCCAAGACCAAACCTTACGAATATGTGTTCCAGTTCAGCCGCGTGACCGATCTTACACAGGCAAGGAGGGACGCCTATGTTCAGCTGTAAGTTCCCTTATCCCTATACTATGATCTCCTCGTATGCGGTACTCGGATATGAGAATCAAGCACTAACGGTGGTGGCTACTATAGCTTTGAGGCTGCTTGGGCTGGTGACTTGGAGAAAATCAAGTCCCTGACGCTTCGTGCTTGGGACGAGGAACAGGTTGAACCTCCTCTGAAAATCACAGCGCTCGACGAAGACGGCAACTCTCCATTCTCATTAGCTTTCTTCCTCGGGCACTACGATGTTGCATGGGCAGTCGCGGAGATTGCTCACGCGCAGTACTCGCCAGGAGACGAAGAAAAGAAGCTCTACCAGCTTGAAATGAGTCGTGGTAATGACGGTGACTACTCCGACGAGTATTCCGAGGGAGAGACCTCCAGCGACGGCGAAGGAGACTATGAGCCCCGAGTCGTATCGAAGGTTATCGACAAGAAGTTCACTATCGACAACATAGGCGAAGTATCAATGCAGGTCAAATCTCGGGTCAAGCCTCTGGCATTCATCGAGTGGCCCTGCAACGCTTTCGAGCTCAAGGATGGGGTGCCTGATCCCGAGACTTATCTGAGAGATACCCCTTGGAACTTCTTCATGCGCCACGACCGGGACGGAAAGAAGCTCAAACGCTTCCTGGACATTTGCATTCATTTCGGTGGGAAGAAGTACGAGGCAGTTCCGGGAACCGACTACACCTCATTTACTCTCCTCGAAGGCACCTTTAAGGGCTTCGTTGAGACGGGGAGGGTGAAGATCCTCAGGGAGATCATCAAGCGGACCGGTGCCGGGATTCCCGTGGATCACCTCGTGAAGAAGAGTGGCGTGGAGATGAAGGAAAAGCCACGATTCTACCAGGGCCTGTCAGTTTACGGAAAGAAGAGGTACGTAAAACATATCCCAGCCAGGCTTGCGCGAAAGGGCTTGTCCCCTTACGTATCGTTGCCGAGCTACTAACGCCGCGATCCTCCACGTTTATAGGAAAGATTGGGCTTCTGCTGGCCGAAACATGTACGTCAAGCCCACCGGGCTGAACACTCCTCCGATTTTGCATGTGGCCGCGAAGGGCCGGCGGGAGGCGGTCGAGTGGTTCTTGGGCGATGAGCCCCTGAAGCTCTACAAGGAGTTCAGTCAATCCAAGGCGGCCTCGGAAGACAGCCGTTACAGTCACTTGGCAACGGTCCCTGGTGGCTTTGAATCTGTAGTGTCCAAATGGCTCGGGAATCGAAGTGAGTAAACCCAACCCAACCCTTCCGAAACTACATTTGAAGCCAATCTTGCTGGATGCCGAACCCTAACGCTTGGTGTAGATGAGCTCGTTCTCCATAGCGCAATGATGGCGCCAGAAACTGAGGAAGCCGTGGGACTGGTTAAGTATCTCATCGAAAGTTGCCCGGCGTCGCTAGAAGCCAAGGACGAGAACAACAACACGCCCCTCCTCGCCGCTGCCTTCTTCGGGCGTGCGGAGTACTTGAAGATCCTCATCAGCGCCGGTGCGGATCAGTCAGTGAGGAATAAGTCGGGCGAGAACGTTATCCATCGGGCCTTGATCAACGCTCCCAACGCGAGTGTCTTGAAGAAGATTCTGGATCTCCTAGACGAGAACCTGAGAACGCATCTACTCAAGCAGAAGACGACGCTAGAGACGGGAGGTCGCACCCCTACCCACTTCTTCATTGAGAACATACCCAAGTTTTCCACCTTGACGCTCTTCTACCGGCCTCACAATCCCCGAACCTCCCGCTCCACTAAGGAGATGGTGGAGCTACTACTCGAATACAGCAGAGGCATCGAACTCGAGATGCTCGACTCGGCGGGCAACTCCCCCCTCCACACGGCCGTCATGGAGTCGATCCCCTGGCTTACAAGGGTCCTGGCTGGATTCCGCCCGAAGCTTCTGTTCCGTGAGAGCGCCGTCGGCCGGACGCCGGCAGAGGTCGCCCGTGACAAGTACACAGCCGAGGCCTTCGCGGCGCCCAACAACAACAGAAGGCCCACTCGGGCATACAACAACGAGGCCCAGTATGTCAATGCTCTCCACATGAAGGCTAAGCCGGTGGGGAAGAAAAAGTACGCACGGAGCGTGAAGGGAGTCTGGGAGCTGTGCTGCGAAATAATGGGGCAGTACCCGGACAGACGAAGGCTCGTGAGCCTTGTCGAGGCGAGCGATGTGGCTCTTCGCCTAGGGGACCAGTACTCGTCGTCACGGTATTTCAGCATTCAAGTCAGGCGAGACAATGATGATGACCCGGAGGAGACCGGCCAGGCGGAGGAGGCTAAGGACTTTGTCTTGGAGTGGATGACGTCGATGATGAATACGGTGCCCAGAACGGAGGCGAACGAGGCGAAGGCAGAGGCGTCGAAGACTGTATGGGAGGTCTGTGAGTCCTGCGGGGACAAGCACCCCACGAACAAAGGTAATGAAGAGGATGATGAGGACGAGGATGATGAGGACGAGGATGATGAGGACGAGGATGATGAGGACGAGGATGATGAGGACGAGGAGGAAAGTGATAGTGAGTAGGCATCACAATGGCAGCCAAGGGTGCGGCGGCTCGACAGACTAGGCCGGTAGTATTCCTTAGTTGATTCGGTTATGACAGTGGCTATCATTTCATTTCCCTCGGCGATACTGAAACCGTTGGCCCCGTGCAACTGCAGTATGACACCCATCGCTTTCCCACCCTTCTTGACCATGACCAGTCGTGACGGCTGCATGCAGTCCAAACAAACAGAAGGAGCAGATAACATAGCAACGGGATAGGTGGGCACCCCGCGAACTATATTAATCTTGACGGCATCCCGACGCCGATATGTCGCAAGAAACCACGTAGCGATAATAAAAGGGCATCGCTATCGCACGGAAACGTATATACTATATACCCCCCGTGGATAGCGCGATGGCCCGGCCCATGGGCGGGAGCGGGAAGTGGGGCGCGCGGGCGGAAGGTGGGTCCCCGACCGGAGACCCTGCCGCCTCCCCGCGGTGAGGCGGGTCGCGAGTCGGGCGAGGTTTCTTTGCATCAGGTGCATAGGGTCGAACGGCGCGGCGCAGACGGTAGGCGTGGTAGTGGGAGGTAGGAGGGGGTGACATTCCGTGGAGTCGTGTCACGGCGGGAGAGTAAGAGCACAGCAGACACACCCTCGCCCACCCGCCCGCCCGCCCGCTCTTCCGACATTAGAAAACGTGGCCCCGCTGCTGTTGTGCATGGCGCCGAGACCCTTAGCTCTCTCAGAATCGCTAATGGTGCGCGACAGTGAGATGAAGGCTGGAGCTCGGGCTGCATGGCCCCCATGTATGTATGTTTGTTGGGGTCCGTCCCCCCCCCCAAGCTTGAAGATTTAGAGTGCGTCCAGCAAAAGGCCATGGGTCCGCCACGTCACCGGACGGGAGGGATGGGGCGTGCGCGGCCGGGGGAGATGACGAGTTTGGAGGAGCCATACTTAAGGTATGGGGTCTATGGAGTGTATGTGGGGGTTTACACCGCGGAGCGACCCCGATGGGCGGGCCGAGGAGGGCGGGGGAGGAGGGGGGGGTGCGCCGAGCTTTCCTCCTCCGCTGCTGTTTATCGTTGAAGGTCTTTTAATAGTTTAGAGGCTTCGGTTCATCGTTTAACGGACAAGGAGGCGCTGCTCGCCGGCCAGTTTCGCCGCTTACTTTTCGGAGACCTTGGCTGGGTGGGGTGGGGGGAACGAGAAGCCAATTCCTTTTGGTAGACAATTATCTCCCCCACCCCGCCTTTCCTTGACACCACCCTCAACCCCCTCCCCCGGCATTTCCTCCTCCGGCTGGCCGGTCCCTTGAAATATCTCGCGTCCAAAACTTCTAACTTGTCTGAATTAATCAAGAAGAAGTCACGAGGGAGCCGATGGGCCTCCGTTAGATCAACCTATTCCCTTTCTCGGCGGGCTGCATACCCTCGAGCGCACGGTGGGTTAGAAAGAGGGAAACAAGTGTTTTAGTACTCTATTTCTTACGCAAGGATACCTGGCCCTCCCTTTCCCCCTCAACCTGGTCCACGATGCGGCCCCTCGATGAGTTAGCTACTCTCCCCCGCCCTCCCCCTTCTTCCCGACCCTGGCCTGCGAATGGCTTTGCATAAGTCAGCACAGCAGGGAGGGAGGCCGGGTGAGGGTGGGTACAGCATCCGAGGAGGCCGGTGCCCTCAGGGCAGAGACATGATTTCTTTTACTCAAGGCGGAAGGACCTGCATGAAAGGGTGTTCAGGGGGGGGTGTTGGGAGTGTGAGTGTGAGGTGCTTATGGACGGAGTAAGGTTTGGTTCTGCATCTACTATGATCTAATACATCTCTCTCCCTCCCCCGTACCACTCACTGCCAGGTTCCCTTGCAGGCCTACCCCCTGTCCCTGTCCCGCCCATGCAGGCCGCCGCCCTCGCCCCCCTCCCCCCGGCTCGATATGCACGCCATAATACTACCTCACACTTTCCTTGTTGGGTCGATTGTGCATGCTTGCACTCGACCTGGGTGTCGGTTGTTAGTCCGCACCGCACGTTCAAGGGTCTCAAGTGCAGTGTACTTGGATATGGTAGATCAGGGGGCTTGCCTCGTGCTGCGCACCACGCATTAATTCGTGGCGGAAAAGGTTTGTCGTCGGATGACGATATTTCCCTCTCCGCCCCCCACATTAGGAATATCATAATAATACGGAGTACTCGCCTGGTTGGGAGAGATTTTGCAAGCCAAGTGTCCCGGAGAAAATGATCGTCCCCCTTTCCCTTCTCACAAGCTGAATCTGAGTCCCCCGTCTGGATCCTTTACACATGCCCCCTTCCCCCGGAGAGGCGAAGTACCAAAAGGGAACAAAAAAAGATGATAAAAAAGGAGGAAAAGAAAAAAGTTCACTCGCCCCACTACCCGATCCGCTCCTACATTACACCACGCTTGTCCCTCGCGCGCCCGCCGGGAAGCTTCGTGCCCAGCTCAGCGCAATACCCCGGAGTCCGGGTCCTCATCTCGCGTCACAGATATCAATGCAAGACATTGCCCGCGCCTCGCAGGTCGTAGATCCCACCCCCAACACGAGTTCTATTGATCTCTAAGCCGTAGCGGTACCTGATCTCCCCCCACCCCGTCCCCCGCCCTCTTCCCCCGGGGATCTTGCTATCCTAGACCCGTACCAAAAGTTCGCAGAAAAGGGTAGACAAAGGGACGGATGGTTCGATCCAAGAGATGGGCGAAGTAGGGAAGAGGATTCTATACGTCTTACCCTCGATCGAATACGCGAAGGACCGTCCCGAGCGCAGATCCGTCCACGTCGTATTGGCGTCGGAACTCTTAGGGGGGGGGGTCAAAGCTCAGTCCTTCCCGAAAGGAGGTTAGCTGAGGCTTTATTCACGCTTTGGCCTTGGTTCCATGTTATAGGACGGGGGATCATGGAATCTCGGAGCCGGGGTACTCCAGCAGATCGTCCAGGTATAGCTCAGGCATGGAACAAGATATTAGCCCTGGCCCAAGCTTAAGCTCCCTGGAAATCCTTCTTCGGCCCTACTGCTGAGGTCCAAAATACATCGGGGGGATGGGTAGGTAAAGAAGAGGGGAGGGAGCACGCCAAAGCTAGCATGAGAACAGTGGAATACGGAAATGAGGGGTGTACGCATATCCCATCCACGGGGAGGAGGGTAGTTAGAAGACCGTAGATGAGGGGGATGGGCTGCTCCTCGTATGACACGGTACTCAGTACGCTATGGGTGCGATGGCCGATCCTCCCCGATCCATGGCCGGACTACTGGGGCATCTATGCCGATTATCCACGACCTTGCCATCCGGGGCCGTCGCAACGAGTCCACATGGAGACCAATTTCCGCTTTGTAGCAAGCGACGGCCAACATGATGAGCACGGCAACGAATCCGAGAAACACAATCGACAGAGAGGAAACATACGCTGATGCCACTAGAAACCACCTCCATGACGATGACTTCCCAGATAGTCCTCGCGCATGTACCCCCTGTTCATCGACGCTTTCGCCGAGGAGGATGTAGATAGTGGTGGCTGACACGATCCTTCGCCCCGCCAACACTTTGCTTGCCCTAGATTCGCTCTAGCACACCGAGGCCGAACTAACGCCGCCGTCGTAGGATCGGTGAGACGGAATGGTGAGTGGAATAGAGCAGCCCTTACGGGATCGTCGGTGCTCCTGACCGAGGACCTATACCTCCTCCTCCCTCGTCCCGCTAGGGTATTCGCCTCCGTGCCTGTGTGTCTCCCTCCGCATATGTCGGAAGCTTCTAAAATTCATCTATACCGACGACCCCAACACAGCCCCATCCCCCCCTCCTTTACAACGCGCGCTCGCCCCAAGGGAAGTCATGAACGGGAAGGGGGTTGGGTCCATCAGGGTGCTGAACTCTTCCTCCACCTGAGCTATGGGTTCCCCACGGGAAAAGCACAGGTACAGCTGACTATGCTGGATAAACCAACACAATGGAAACAAAAAGGGCAAACATCTCCAAAGGAGGGGCGTGTGGTTCTTAGCCGGGAGGCCAGAGTCATCTCCCGCAAGAGGGGGCAACTCTTGGCGACCCCCCCTTTTCTCTTCCTCGCTGCCCCCCTCCCGCCCCCAATTTTCTTTGTCCAGCTCCCCTCTTGGTCCGAAAATCACCAGGTCGCCTCGCCCGGATCGCATCTCCAGGGATATGTGGGTGTAGTCAGTTGTGAGTAATCCGCGGAACCGGCCGATCCAGAGAGCTCCCGTCCCGACACCCTCTGTTGCCTCCTCCCAGTTTCCGGGCTCCTCGGCAGCATTCACCTTCACACACCCCACCCCCCTTCTCTTTCCTTCCCCCTCCCCCTCTCCTCCTCGGCGACATCAAAGTGGAGGTGTAGAGGCACCCCCTCCTTCCTCCCCCCTTTTCTTCTTTCCCCTTCCCCTTCAGTCACCTCTCCACACCTGGTCATCCCCTCTGCCAGCTCATCTGGTATAATAGAGGTGAATTAAGAACGCATTGGAAGGGCCGCAGACTAGGTCTCATGCCAGGACATCCGTGTACAGTAAGAAACTAGCAAGATAAACAGGGCCTCATACCGCCCTAGTCCGGTCCAGGCTCAAAGTCGGGCGTGCCTACCAAAGAACCTGATAGCAAGCGCACTAATTTTCGGATCATGAGGCCAAATTCCTCGCTATAGGATATGCAATATTGATTATCGTCTCCGATCCCGCCCTATCAGCGTATTGTAGTGGTCCCGCTCGACTCATGAGGGAGGTATAACACAGCTGAAGTTGGCGGGCGAACGAATCACTGTGACGTGAGGGCGTTGGTGACGGTGTTAGTAGCGCTGAGGAGGTCAGAACTAGGACGATGTCCCTAGAAAGGTAGGTAGTGCCGCAACTCTGGGGATATGGAGCGAAGAGTGGATGGCCTGCAGCGATGCAATGTATCTCTGCCTGCATCGGTGGTCCCGAATCTCTGGTCTGTCGGTCAAATGCTCCAGAATTTCCTCGAATAGGTGGGCAGCATCCCGCCGGGGTGATTGAGATGTTTCCTTAACGAGATCCCAGTGTACACCCCTTCTTCGGGGTTGCGAAGTTGTATGATACCATCGGGGCGATGCCGTGCCCACCCTCCTTTCTGCGCGTAATAAACAAAAAGTTGGCTCGAGAAGCTCCAGAGAGATGGAAGAATGCTATTATCATGCCACCGCTTTTGCCTTATGCTTGTGGGCTAGAGCCTTCTCCAAAGCCCGTCCCGGGAAGAGCCCAGTAACTTCATCGTAGTACTCCACAACACGTACCCTTTCCCCAGGAGTCTTGAGGTCCAAGAGATACAAAAACGGCCTTTCAGCTTCCATTATTACTTGGAGACTAACCAATGGGCCATAGCCCTGTTCGTGATAATGAGAGATTGGTAAAGCGAGATGCCTTAGAGAGTGTGTTTGAGGCCAGGCGCTTCCCCCGCGCCGTCGTCCTAGGTACACCATAGATCGTACACCACCGAATCCAAAAGCCTTCTATGTCTTGCAAACCTAGGGTCGAGGCATTTCCTCGACCGATAAAAGTGCTGAAAGGATGGCTGACTTTTACTGTCGTAACGTCATCGTGAAAACACCATCCACCCCAAACGCCTTGTCATACGGTCATGACGAGCCAGTGAAATATCAAAACGAAATGCGCGTATTGAGTGTATCGGGCCGGTGCCGGGCGCTAATATCAGCAGACGCTAAAACTCGAGCGCGTAGGGTATCTTTAGTCGTGTGGTGTTGGCGTACGGGGATTCCTCGACGTGCAGGTTTGGTTGAAGATTGCGGTCATCCAAGGGGCAAATCGGGATGCTATCAACCACTGCAGAGAGGGCAGTGTCCTGGAAGAACAATGTAGCGCTCATGGGGGCCCTCAGGGCAAGCGTTCGTATGGGTCCCGTCCACGGAGGTGCCGAAGAAATGGGTGCCCGGGTCGATGCACGACGTGTAGATGTAAAAGTTCTTGGTGAAGTCGCACATTTTGTGAGATTCAAGTGAACAAGTATTGGGTGTGTTCTACGTAAAGGGTTAGCACGTCGAATCAGGACATCATGATGGCAAAGACTTACGTAGATCTACCAGCTTTGAGGTATGACGTGACGAAGGGGAGTATCGTGCGATGAATGAGTAGTGGAGCTGAGGGTGAAGTTGAGCAGAAGCTGAGGTGAAGTTCAGCAGAAGCTGAGGTGATGTTGAGGATGAAGTCGAGGTAGGATGAAAAAAAAAGTTGAGGTGAGGTGAGATGAGGTTGAGTAGATATATATGTCGTCTCTAAGACCAAAGAGATAAACGGCGAAGAGCAGAGATGTCGAGTGATGCCGGATGTCGTGATAGCATGGTTCTGTTTATATAACAGTCTAGAAGCAGAGCACCGTGAGGGCTGGGGTATATCTCAGCGATTTAAGACACGGCGCGTGGAGCTCTTGACTTTATCTCTCCGGGAGAAAAAAAAGTGGAGGTCACGGAGACGAAGACGCAAAAGTCAGGCTTCGGCTTTCTTGGGGGCGTGGATATGAGCACGGGGGTGGGAGGTGGGCGTGTGGAAGATGATGGCCTGGCCAAGGCCCATGAGTGACAATTTGCGCATCAGAACGGAAACCCGTCAGCGATCATATATCCACAAGAGTTACCATGGATATGTATATGTGAGTGGGTTTTTTTTCCAAGATGTGGGGAGGGAAGTTGGGCGCGATCGGGACGACGTCCGGTGGGTGAAGGGGAGATGTCTTATAGCGGGGATGGGAAACAAATCTGTTCATGTTAAGTCGGTGGGGGGGCGGTGGCATCAAGCCCACGGCACGGGGATACCTATGTCCAGCGAGGGAGGGAGGGAGGGTAGAGCCGTTGCTTCCTTCTGAGTAAACACCGAACGTTTTCAGTCCCGACGGGAAGAAGGGAGACGGACCTACCTCACGGACGCCGACCGGGTTGCGCCTTCCGTCCTGGCTCGACTTCGTTTTGTTAGCACACGCCCCCGTGCCCCACCTACTCCTTCCTCCTTGGGCCGGATACAGCAACAGGGGATGAAAAGCCTCCACTGCGGAGTATGGAGTACGACGCGGGCTCGTACGCTCCCATCAGGTTTGCCCGGTGTGTATCGAGGTATGGACGGCAAGCGGGGGGAAGGGGGGGTCCAAACAATCTTGGATGCCCCCCCCTTGGCGCCGTTGCGGCCCTAACGTTCTGGGCTGTGCCGGAAGGGGGGCAGCTTCCATGTACAAGTACTCCGAACTTGGTGATGAGGTGGGGCCAAGCACGCCCATGTTGTATTAGATGCACGTGCGGCTTCGCACAGGCGCTAGTACCTGGGCGCGCCATACCATACTTGTATCACTTGTACGAGTACTCTGGGCGGCAGGTTGAGTTCTCTCTCAGAGGCCCTGGTCCGCTAGTCCTAACACTGGGTACTCGTAGGAAGCAATTCTAGATTCTTGAAGATGGCGGGTGTCATCGAGGATCTTTCGAGTACTTTTAGTTTCTTGGCGCGACCGGGCTCCCAGAGGAGGGTATGGGAGCGAGATGGACTGTGGCGGACTAACACATACAAGTACGAATGATACTCGTACTTCGTGGTCGGCCTTGGTAGCGCACCGACCCTCTCCCTCTACGAGAACAAGTTTTACACTATTATTCCGTGTGGCGGTTCAACGAGCATCAATGCTCTCCGGGTCAGCCCAAGCTTTGACACCCCAGGAGGCTTGGAATCTCGATCCAGGTAGCCCCTTCCAAGTATCTGGGAATTGCGAACGAAATCGGAGGATCAGTCCGTGTCGGGGGCATAGACCCGCGTTCTCCCATGCGAATTTGCTCACCTCGGGGTACGAGTACGAGTACTTGTAAGAAGGTAAGTAAGAGGTATTAGTACCGTCCCCTGACGATAGCCTACCGAAATCTGAGCTACCCATCCATCACCTCGTAAGTACGGTCGTCCCTGCTGCCTGCACATGCATGGTGCATCTGTTGGGTGCTGGGGGCGGTACATGTAGGGTTGGGTAGGGGCAGGCCATCTATCTGCAAGCCCCCCTCTATTCTCGTGTTCTAGAAACTTTTCCTCATGCACGTCCAGCCTACTTGTCTGCAGGTCTGTAGAACGCCCTCGATCAAATTCCGGTTGGCACCAAAAGGGATTGTCCTCATATGTACTCATACGGCGTCGACTTTGTTCGGACAGCACGAAACCTGACGCCCAAGCCACAGCGATGTGAGGAGCCTCCTGGTACTCCGACATGCCTACATCGCATGTCCGAGATGTGGTCCCGGCCCAGCGGTGTTCCGTGTGCTCGAGCAGTCTGAGGGCGATCCCGGTACGCTGAAGAGAATGAACGCCGTGGGTCGTCGCCGCACTGGTTCGGCTATTTGGCGCCCTGGTCACGAGCGTCATTGCATAGCACGGGGAAATGAAAAACGGCCGCCTCGACGGAGGTGATTGAATAACATCCTCCCCGTCTCTCCCAGGCCGGATTCAAGCTTTTCCACCCGCTCAGGTGATGCGCAAAATAATCGTGGTCCAATGGCTCGGTCATGTTGAAGTCTCGAGGTCCTTTTGCCTGTTTAGGCTATCCTGGCCCAACAACCGTGCGCTTCTAGTCACCTAGTCCAGGTGGTAGCATTGGCACGACTAGGGACCGAGGGCCGAGAAGGTGGGTGTCGAGAGGCGCGCACGACTGCTTTGTACTCGTATTTTTTTTTTCACTTTCCACCATGGGCTTATTAGTGGTGTCGCAATTAGGGCTTACCCAAGTTCTTCTCTCCTTGGCTCGCCTCTTATCTTGACCAGGAGGGTATCCCGGGGTCTCGCTGGTTGGTAAATCCATCAGCAAGACCCAGCCGCTGGAAGGTACAATTTAAATCAAGTGATGCCAGACTACTCGTGTGCCTAGATAGCCCAGGTCTTGGTGCTTCGAAGATCGAGAATGCCTAAAACGGTATGTCCCCTTTGATTCATTGCTCTGAGTAGTTGTATCCTCATTGCTCGTATTACCTCTTTGGGCGAAACCAGGGTGCTTCCCACCCCGCCAGCCAAGTGCCTGAGCCCCGTGAAACGGGGTATTACATTGTAGATCCGCCACGCAAGGACGGTCGACTATCTGGCTCATCATGCCCATCCGATCCTCGTGCATAAATGCTTGCATGGCATTCGCCGGCTGTTTTCCTACTCGTACTTGTAAAAGGACGGCGGTCAAAGGGCGCCCCTTCCCCCACCACCGCCACCACTACGTACATGTAGGTACGACTACCACCACCATTGACTCGTAGTGACAACCTGTCCACCGCCCATATATACATGGAGGTATATATCAGATATTGCAGGAAAACACGCCATGACCTCATCTTCGCTAACCCCAGCAAGCAAAGTTCTATTTTCGGTGGCCAGACGGACAGTGCTTCAAATATCCCCTCCAGACACCCCGGCCTCACAGAAACGGCAGTCTAATTGCCTATTCCGGCGGGCTAAGGTGTATCGTATACTCTCCAATATTCCTAGAAAAGCACCCCCATGCTAAATGCGTGAAGCGCACAATACAATACTTGTACTCGCCGTACTTGTACACCACTACCCATGGCGGGGCGGGCGTGCAGGTACCACGATGCTGCCCTACCAGTCAGTATTGATACCACCTGCACTCGCATACGGGGTCGAGTGCAGTGCCAAGCCAGTCAGTCACATTAAAGACGTCACCGCCGATTGCGTCAACTTGTTGCACCCATACTTATGAATCAGTGGAACTGCCGAGACGGGCGCCCACCCTATATTACCAAGCCAGGCAATGCCTGGGACGCGGGGGTCATACTCAGGTGCCCAGCGGCCGCTGTGGGTGTTAGGGATAGCCTTCGGAGTATGAGCAGTAATAGCGAGCAGTTATAATAATGAGCAGTAATAGTGAGTAGTGATATTAAGATAGGATGAGTCGACATACGGATCTGGAAGATTAGGGTCAGGTGGCATGTGACGTCGTCCCGGCTAAGGACCGACCCCCACGGGGTGGTGTGGGTGGGACTTGCTAACCCGGATGGCGGCTCAATAAAACGATCGTCCCAGACTCGTCACCGCCGCCCGGGGCGCCTTCCCTCCTCCCGGCCCCCAGTCTCCAGGTCTCCCCTCCGCCCAAGCATGGATGTCGGTGGGGGGCAGCGGGTCCCTGGATGAGATGCGAGCACGAGCATCATACTTGCTTACAAGGGTCGGAAACACTTGTGCCTGTGTTTGCGAATGGGAGAACGGAAGAACGGGGAAGGGATCACAGGTCCGTCCATGGGTGTGTGTGTCGACGCACGGCAAAGCTAGAGAAACAGAACGCTGCCAGGGCGATCGAATCGACAGATGCGGACTTTGATGCGGCGAGGTATCGAGGATGCGATGTATGGAGAGTACGACTACTTGGAAACTGCAACGGCGCTGCGGCGCGACACGTGGTGGGGACATCAATCACTGCGACCTCGATTTCCATGACACGCACGGTGGGCGTGTGTGTAAAAAGAAAAGCTTCGGAGTTACTTGGACGCCCCCCACCGCCACACCAACTACACGATACTTTTTTTGGTATTATTACTAGGTTGGAGTCCTCCGTCTCTCTTCTCTTGCTCGCGCCATGCAAGCTAAGGATACTAAAATTATTTCTCAGAATTATTATTATTCGCGAGTTCTAATATCCACCAGGCAAATCTGTGATGTGAGCCTCGAGGCATGTCGTACATGATCCTGCATGCCCACGTTTTTGTTTTGATTTCCCTTTCTGATAGGGCACCCCTCCTTTTTCGTCGGCACGGTGTCATGCAGCTCTCCCCTTTCGGCCAATGTGTCAGACGAAGATGGACGAGATGAAGCCTGCGGGGCATCAGATTTGTCCCTGCCAGATCCCCACATGCACCCACCCCCCAGTCGATTCACTCACCAACTTCACGTCACGTACAAATATAGGCCCTCCATCTTGCGCATCCTTCCTCCTTCGGTTATTAGCAATCGCTTAGCGATCACTGTCGTGCGAGACTATCCAACGTTGAAGTGGAGTGCCGATTTCGACGCTAGAACCACCCTCCGGCAAATATCACAATCATCTCCACCTCCGGGCGGGCGCGTCGTAGCGCGTGTTCGCCTTCAATGCGGGGGAGGAGCTTCTTCTTTTGGTGCGCATCTAAAACTCGTATATCTCTATCTGTACGAGCGGCGTGCGAAAAATGAACGGGGTGTAGGAGCACTCGTAAATCTCTGGGGAGTCTTGTTTCCGACGATCCTGCCCCTACCTCGATCTTGTTTGATGCATGTAATACGCCCAATTGGGGAAGTTGAAGATGCCGGGCGAAACCGTCACCCGCCCCCAATCCCGAACTAGTAAGACAGGGGCCGTCCCTCGTTTAATCAGCTTACTTACTACTACCGGAGCTCGGGACTACATACCACCAGGTGACCCCTTCCACAATTTCTCGTGCGGGCAAACCCTGGCGAACGTACGAATAGTAGTATGAGATCGTCTGAGCAGAGGTCCACCTCGCCTCATGGGTGGCCGGTTGTGGATCTACGAAGCATGCAACCGAGCGGCCAAATATCAGGCGAGTGCAACCTGCACAGGCATGGTGTATCAAATGGGATGGTGGCGCCCACGGCATCGCCAACCGGCATTATTCTTCGCTATCAGGGTGCCTGCTCAGCTCGGGGCTTTTTTTTCCCAGAGTGCACTAGCAGGTAGCGTCCGGGCGTCGAGCTCGAGCGTACAAAATACCAAAATACCTACCTACCTTACTTGTTAGAGCACTTATGCTCACTTGTACTTGTACAAGTTGAGTAAGTTCTGACGAACCCTTTTGTGGCTTGTCTGTGCTCGTACTAGTGATCGTGCTCTTTTCAACAATATCCTGGCATGGTAGAGGGAAGCGGTGATAGCTTGGCCCAACAGTACCTTCCACTACAAGTAGTGTGGCGGACGGCGGTGGAGCTAACCCCGCGACCTTGGGCGCGCATATAGGTAAGTACACGTACTTCTTGTACGCGGGGTATTTGTGATATTAACCGTATGACTGCACCTTCCAGTCAACACCCGAATAGGAGAGCTGGTTTCCTAATCCGGAGGCGGCATGCTCCTTTCCTCTTTCCTGACACGACAAAGCTCTAACACAAATAGATCTGCTGGGCTAACATTGTTCCACAACTGATTATCCGACGTTGCACCATCCTATCCCCCTCAGAAACTCACCTTGCCCTCTTCATGGTCCCCCACCTCTCCCCACTTCAACTCTCCATCCCGTTTCTCCCCTTCCACCTGGCATTGTCACTTCGGGCCTTCACCGGGGGCGGACCTTGGACAAGCGTCTCCTTGCGGGCGGGGCCCGATGGGGAACCGTCAAAGCGCCGGGGCGGTCTGGGTGAGGAAAAAGATTACCACCCCGCTAGCTTCGTTTGTCTCGTGTTTCAAACGGACGTCAAAGCGCGGTGGTTCTCTCGACCTCTCGGTGCCCGCACCGAGTGGCCCCATATCCAGTACTACCTAACAATTCCTCCTCCAGACTGGTTCGTTTCCACCCAGAGCACGACAACCCTTTGCCTTGGCGAAGTTCTGAAGCATCTCGCATACACGTTGCAACGGTCAGGTGCTCTTGTTTTCTTCCGGCCAGGGGTTGGAGTGTCATCGGCGGAGGCTTTTGTTTTCCCTTTTGGGACGCATATTCATCGTCGGACCTGTGGTCCTTTTTTTTTATTCCACTCCCCGGATCTCGCTCCGGCAACCATCCCCCCTGCTTCCCCATTTTCATTGGCATACAGTTGTGTTTCTCCCTGTATCCTGGATCGGCATGTGTTGCGCAATCGGCGTCACTACGGCCTACAAGCTTCCTTTGAAGCATTTTCCCAAGAAGACCAAGCCAAAAAAGGAGAGAGAGAGAGAGAGAGAGAGAGAGAGAGAGACCACCACACACACACAAAGAGAGAGAAGCAT
>ONZQ02000001.1:2364533-2456117 GCA_900312665.1 Cephalotrichum gorgonifer
GAGAGAGAGAGAGACACCCACACACACACACAGAAAGAGAGAGAAGCATGCCGTGGTGACTTTTCCTAGTGACCCCAGTTGCATAGGGGACGGTGTCTTCCCTCCGTCCGCACAATCCGACTTGGACTCCACATCACTCCGCTCCTGGTGCAAATCCCGCTGGACGTACAAGTAATTATACTTTTGTAGAACGGAGCGGTGTGCGGAAGGCGGAGCAAGGGAATTCTACACTAGGACGAGTACGAATACTCGTACACCCCACAGCGGTGGCCCATCTGCTAGCTGCATCGCAGGGTCCACGGGTACCATGTTTGGAAACGGACTGAGCATTGAGGGCGTCATTCCCCCCAGTCGCCACCACCCCCTTTCCCACCCTATCCCACCCTACCCCCACACGTGGGGCATTCGCAAATCCGTTTGAGGCTCCGGGTTGAAAGACGTCATGCTCGATGCGGGTCAAGAAAGAAACGCAGAAACTGGGTTTGCAACAAGGGTGAAGAACAACTGACCATCTCTCTCCCCGGGACAAGTCGGATGGGGGCAAGAGGCTCGGGTCGCGGGCGTGGCCGTAGCCGTGGGATGACAACGTATCCGTAGCCTCCGCTCCCTTTGGGGAGCACCCCACCGAAGTACCTTCTCGAGCTATGGATCTCGGGTGTTTTGAGTGTTGAGATGCGTGTTCTTGTCGCTCTTGAATATCTGTGGGGTCGCACCGCAGCAGGGGAGCAGGGCCGGCAACCAGGTTGAAGAGATGAAAAAAGGGACTAACACCCTTTGCGACCCTAGCCCCCTTTTCTCCTTTCTGTTGAGTTGACCCTGTCGGATGCTTTACTATCTGAGAGAACCAGACCGGGTGGATATACCCGTACTCGGACTGGATAAGGGCTGCGACGGAGGAAACGGACCGACCGGGTCCTTGAATGATAGCATCAGCGTCCGGGTTCCGGGGTGGAGCTTCAGTGGAGCGAGCTACAACACGAGCTCTCATTTGTGCTCGGAGCTTGACTCGAGGGGACTAAGATAAGAGACTCCGCTTTTATCCCGACGACGCGGACGAAGTGCCATTCCAGACTTGTCTGGATGCTGGGGCTAGCCCTTCGCTACTAATACCCTATAAGTACAAGTAGGATGGCGCCATTCCGCTTCAAAGCAGTAGGGCGGTTCCTGGTTCCACTCATGCAGGTACAGACGAGGGTCTTTTACCCCCCCGCCCTCTCTACTCGTACTCCGTACATCCCGAGTGCCGACTGACCAACGTGGGAAACACTGCAGCAGAAGCATGCATCATACTGCGGGCAGTCTCGTCTAGAGCTGCACGTAGATATTACGACACTTTGGCCGCTCTCAAATCGCCGTGAAGTTCCCCGGCAGGCGCGGCGGGTCATATAAATCCCCGCCCTCCCCCTCCCTGAATGTCTCGAGACTTGCCTTCCGTCACCTACGATAACTCCAGTCGTCCTGAACAGACGATTCAGGGTCTGGCGGGAGTTGCGGCTTTCTCTCCCCTACTTATGGTAGGGCCCGTGGTCTGTTACTCAAGCCGGGCCTCCTACCTTACTTTACTACCGTCAGGTCGGTCGAGCATGGCTACACATAGAAGCACCGATGGTGCTGTGGCAAACAGAGGAACGTGCAGGTCCTTATGCCGTGGGAGGGATGGAAACCGGATTCCCTGGGGCCAGGGTCGCATGAACCCTGCAACACTTTGGAAAAGGCCGGCGAGAGACGGGATCGGTGACTAGCGATCTGTACCGAAGTTCACTACGGCCGGCCCAGGAAAGTTTCCATAGCTGCAGCCTTCCCTGGCTGCATCTCGCAAGACATCGGACGGATCCATGGTACGATGTATTAAGTATAGTGGGTGGCAGAAATTGTCGAACCCTGGCTAGGTACTCCCTGGTACAAGGACAGGGCCAAACTTATCCTGCGCCCTACCGTACGCGGTTCAAATAGCCGATATAGTCTCGAAGCTCCCCGTTCCCCAGACGGGGAGCCCCGCAGACAAAATCAACATAGGCTGAGGACAGAACATAGGAGCCCCTCCTCAGCCACATCCCCTTTCCACCACCTCATAACGTTTACCCCTTCCCGCGGGGAAGTTAGGAGACGAAAGGGGCCCAAATGTCCTCGATTCCAGCATAAGCCGCTTCATAACCCCCCTTTACAGAAGAGCCATCGCCACGACAAGCGCCCCGGAAAAGGCCGCTACGACCGACGCGACATTCCCGACAGCACCATTGCCGTCGCCACCGCTGTTGTCACCGCCGTCGCCTCCCGAGCTACCCGATTCGGTTGGCTGGTTCTCATCGGCCGTTCCCGTCGCGGTCGAGCTCTGGGTCTCAGAAGTCTGGGTGCCGGTCTGAGACCCGGTAGAGCTGGCACTCTGGTTGCAGACGACCTCGCCGGGGACCGAGACGCCGGCACCGGTGCAGATGCTGCGCGCGAAGTTGACGGCCTGGCTCTGGCCGTCCTTGTCGCAGGCGTCGGCGAGGCAGCAGGCAATGGAGCTGAGGAAGGAGTCGTTGCTGCAGACGCACTTGATGTCGCCCGTGGTGCAGCCGGCGATCTTGTTGCCGATTGTCGCTTGGGTGATGCAATCTTGCTAGCAGTGGGGGAAGAGGTTGTGGTTAGCTCTTGAGCGCCAGACAAAAGAAGCGGGCGGCCGCGCCGGCAGCGGCGGCGGCGGCGGTGATGGCAATGAATATGACGCAACGGACGTCGGCCGGTCATTGCGGATGGGCCGGAGGAAAGGGGAAGCTTACAGCACACGAGGGGACGCCTGTAGACGGGCTGTCCTGGGCGAGGACGGTGGCCGCGAGGGCGAGGGCGACAGTGGTGTACTTCATAATGGGCAATTAATGAAACTTATCTCGATGCAAACTAAACCCACGAAACTCAGGACTTTTAGGGATTCGAAAGAAGCAGAGGAAGGAAAGGGGTGGGCTAAATACCGTTGAAATACAACCCAAGGGATGAATATATATAATTATTACATATTAATCAATGGGAACGCGGATACGGCGGACCTTGGAAACTGGGGAAACCTGGGAGGTCAAAGAGTCTACTTTGGTAGCGTACCACCAGCTAGGGAACCCGGAACGCCAGGGATGAAATGAGCTAACAGCTTTAATGTACAGCGGGTGCCCAATCAGACTATGGCGCAGGCATCTTGCTTCATGCTAGTACTTGTACAAGCTTGGTGTTTGTTATTAATCACGAGGGCGACGAGTTCGCCCCTCGTGGTTGGACAACCTGGGTCAGCTCCTAATATTGTGGGAAGCACTGATGTACCCATGAAATAGCATGTCCTCGTAAGAGGCCTGTGGTTGGATGGGGTATTCTTCTTCGCAGCTACTTCACGAGTCCTGATTGGGAGTGATGCAGTGATCGCTGAGGCACTCCGTGTAAGTCGACCCCCAATCGGAAGATGCAGCCAGCAGGAGTGTTACGTGGATGGATGCTCGACACGGAAAAATGCAAGTACAAGTACTTTTGCACAAAAGCACAAGCACATTGGAACCACAGGCACAAGCACAAGCACAAATATGTCATCTGGACAGACAGATGCGACGACTTGCAAGACTCTGGATTGTCACCTAATACTTTGTTAGGGCTTACAGTCCGTCCATCAGCCAGCCCCTTTACTTTTGTTAGGGGCTCTCTCTACTGATCCACCTATTACAGGCCATTGGTCTAAGAGGGAGTGTCAGATAGGCGAGGGAGAAAACCCATGGTCAATTTAAATCACAAAAAAGGTACTCTAAAGAACGAATGACTGGCCAGTCAACAATTGAGTACGGGACGAATGAAAAGAATAAGGAAACCCGGCCACGGGCTCGGAGGCTCCGGCCGAGCCGAGAGCACCACGGGAGCTTTGCCCGAACGATCTCGCCCCGCGAGGGGCTCTGGGCGGTCTAGCCACCACCACTCTATACAGCATCAACACCGGCTTCTTCTACGGCCCTAAACCACCTCGCAGAAGGCATCGTCGTGGTCGGGGCGGCGGTGGTCGCCGACACAGTGGCCGGTGGCGCAGGTGTCGACGTAGGCCGCGATGGTGAGGACACCGTCCTCGTACGGCCCGCAGATGAAGAGGGAGTCGAATGGCGAGAGACCGTCGGGGGTGTGAGGCCTGACGTCATCCTCGATCGAGAGACCTTGCGGGGAGGATCTATGTTAGTAGGGTTGCCCTGATGCAGGTCGGAGAAGAGGGAAGACGGGAGAGGGGAGAGGGGATGCGCGGCCACGCACCATATCGGCCCTGGAGGTCATAGCCGCAGGCGACGGTGCCCTCGGCGCAAATTTCCGCGCGGGGGGCTACGGCGGCCTGGACGCCGGCGAGGAGGGCCGCGGTGGCGATGACGAGGGTGGAGAACTTGGCCATGGCGATTGTTGGAGGAGGGATTGTGCTTTGGAAGCTGGAAAAGTATCTGGAAAGGCGCTTGGTATTCAGATCTGGCTGCTTTCAGTGTTGACGAGAGACAGAATGATGCCGATGTTGATGGGGGGGCGTCTGGTCCTCTTATACTCGCGGAGTCGAACTGTGAGTTCCTCTGGATCCCCTCCTCAGCCCCCACGATGTCAACCTAATGGCCGTCATCCCCCAGCCGAGGCCAGAGCCCCCTGTCGCTCACTAATCCCAGGCTCACGAGCGCAGCCTGCGGCCATTGGGAGATATCTCACACCTCCTTCACATTGTGACCGGGGCTCATGACGCCGCGCACAACTTTGCGTCCTCGTGGCCATCTGGAGTGGCGAGGGTGAGAATAATCCACGAGAACCTCGCATTCACCGAATGAAATCATGGTCGAAAGCTTCCTTCAGGTCCATGTAGGATACAACTCGCGCACTTCACTGGCATCTTGGACGACCCACGCATACACACCGGTCAGCTTCAACAGCCAGAACTCTCACTCCATCACAGTAGAATCCAATCCATTCAGGGTAAAAAAGATTCCACCGGCCGGCCGCCCTCCCTCCCGCACTCTTATGCGGAGACTCCGACTGGGCGCCATATGTTGGAGAAGTCTGGTTAGGATTCGAGCTCACTGATGAATTATCTTCACGTACGAGGAAACGTGACGCGAGGGTGGTGTAAGAATCTGCGAGGTCCGGGTCACCCTCTTCCTTGATTCTCCACCACCGGCGAGACTACGCCCTGCGGGTAATGGCGAGGCTTGTTTTATGAATATGTATGCTCTGCAGCAAAGGAGAAACGAGAGGGATTCTATCTCTAGGAACGGGGAGGTTCGGTGTAAATGGAACGCAATGAGGTAGGTATCAACGGACTCCTCGAGGGCTAGAGCCGCGACAAAACACCGGGAACCAGGAACCGAGGCTTCGACAGGGGAACCCTCCCCTGTAGGAATTCATAATCAAATGCGAAACCCGGTTCGAGGGCGCCGGTATGATCACATTCTATGCCCCATTCTCCCAACTGCGGCTGTTCCGCCTCACCCCGTTTCTCACCAATGCAACTCTGACACGGCGGGATGAATAATACCCTCTCCCCCGGCTCTCCCGTCCCGGATCCGCGGCCCATGTGGAGGGTCAGCCCTGCGTATACAGCCTGGACGTCATACTTCAGACCAGAGAAAATGTGGTTCTAAAACTTGGTTAGGATTTTTCATGGGACTCTTTCGTCTTGGAGGGTGGTCCTCAAGCTCTGGCTTGGCACTAGAAGTCTGACCACGCGGCGCTTACACACCGGCTCTAATACTGGGAACCCTCGACAACAGTTCGTGATTCCACCTCTGCCGCTGCTTTTGAAGAGTGGTTGACCTGACGGTCCCCTTAATATATATATGGTCCCTGCATGAAGGTCACCGGCCAACCCGGGTCTGATAAAGCTTGAGGAACTTGGTAGGGGTCGGTTTTGCCCTGCGGGTATCGACGCATGAAGTAAAAGCCTAGCTTTGAGACTTCATTTTCCATCATGAGAAAACCGGAAGTGAGTGGTCGACAGAGCCTGGACAATGGGTGTGCCGTAGCAATAGTACCGAATGCAGATATGGCAAGCCTATCTAGAGTCGCGTATCCAACTTGAGTCCTTCCTGTCATCTAGCACACAGGGCGGCCACTCCCCCTGAGGCAAGATGGCCCCAAATCGGAGACGAAAGCGGACAGTGGTAACTTCCCGAACCCGGAACTAGTCGTCTGCTATTGGCTAGAATATTGGATACGGAAACTGAGCGGCCAAGGTCGGAGGTGGGTAAAAGTCCGGACGTCGTGGCTCGATCCGGAAATATCGGTGCCATGATATGCCTTCCATCCATCCTATAGCAGGCTTTCCAGCGGCTTCGCAGTGTCACCCATCAAAGATCCGTAGAATCACGAGAGGGTTATGTATGGAAAGGGGTCAGAGAGGCAGTTCTCCCGTCCTGAACGAGGTGTGATATGGGTGACACGGCTGAGAGAAACCCGTGTCATTGGTTGTCTACATGTACGTCTGTCAAACATATCCCCATTCGTTGGTAGCGTACGAATAAGGTGCGAAAACACTCGCGGTGGAAGTGACAGGGCCGATGTGCAACGAGTCGCGACCCTTTCCCAGTCCTCGTTGGTGTTGAGTTGAAACAAAGTAGTAGTACCGGCCGAGCCATACCTGATTGGGCTTGGTGTATCCTTGGTCAGTTGTGTCCTCTGGACTAGTGTAAGGTGGCACAGGCGATGATCTCCGCTCTTGGACAAGGGTCCTTTTGAAATTATGGGGCTCACCGCAGGTGCCGGAGCGGGGCGAATCAAACCACTTAGACGACCAGCGTCCATGTCATCGCGCACCGTCCCCCCCGTTCCCGGCTCTCCCAACCAGAAGCCAGAAACAGACCTTCGTCGTCACCCCTTCTCTCCCCAACATTTTGGTGTCGTTCTTCCCGCCCCGCGACCTTTTTTTCCGGGACAATGCTCGATCGATAGCCGGGCATAACACGGACGAGACAGCCGCTCGAGTTTTCCGAACCGTCCGTTTTTGCCTGCCCAGCTTCTCGAGTTCGCTTCTCGAGGCTTCGCGACGATGCCGATGGGAATCCTGCAGTCAAGGTCCTTGGACCATGTTCCGGGTACGAATTCAACCTTATCATCTATGAGGTCGGACGGGACACTTGTTTTACTCACGCGTTGATTGATTACCAAAATTCTAGGCACGACTCGGTATTTCGACGATCCGGAGAGGCCGCAGATCGCGACAGGCACCGCCGCCGACGATGCCGGGTTGAAATGCGACAGGAGCGGGCCGGTGCCTATTATACTGGTACTGTACTTGATCCTCCATCTCCGAGAGTCGACCCCCTAGTACCCAACCTGTTTCTAACGCCGTCGTCGCTAGGTACCCCAACCTTCCGACGACCCCAACGACCCCCTCAACTGGCCGCTATGGCGGCGGGACCTGATCACCTTCATTCTCTCGATGACTGCCATCTTCGCGACGTCCCTCGGGTCCATACTGGCCTCTAACACCATGGTCATGACCGCCCTGTTCACCACCACCTTCACCAAGGTCGCCCTCATGACGGGCTACTTCCTCCTCGGCGTCGGCGGCGCCGCCGTCTTCTTCGTGCCCTCGGCCCGCGTCTGGGGCAAGCGCCACGCCCTGATCATCGGCCTCGTGTTCCTCATATTCTCCTCGGCGTGGGGGGGCGCCGCAAGGGACTCGCGGGGGAGGGGCAGCTACGACAGCTTCGTCGCCGCCCGCGCCGTCCAGGGCATCGGGTGCGCGCCCTACGAGACCCTTGTCAACGCTGCAGTGAGCGACCTCTACTTCGTCCACCAGCGCGGCCTCCGCATGGCCTTTACGAACCTCGCCGTGTTCGGCGGTGCCTTCTTCACCCCCATCGTCGTGGGGAAGATCACGCACGAGATCGGCTGGTGGTGGTCCTTCAACCTCATATCGATATTCTGCGCCGTCTGCCTCCCCGCCGTCTTCTTCTTCTGTCCCGAGATGGCGTACCGTCGGGATGCCGCCCTCAATACAGACTTGGCAGTAGCCGGTGAGAGACGGGCGGGTGAGACGGCGGACGGTGAACAACAGACATCCTCGTCGAGCGCCGAGCTGCGGGTGTCCGAGGGCACTGAGAAGGCGCCGGATACGCCCCCCACCCAGCCCCAGTCAACACCTGCGGGACCAGAGAACACCACGCCTCCGGCTGAAGCGGTACCTGTAGTGGGTGATGGCGGGCCCACTACCGACGCCATCCCCGCCAAGAAGACCTTCATCCAATCCCTCGCCCTCGTCGATGGGAGGAAGACGGACGACGCCTACTGGCGCCTCCTCCTCCGCCCCTTTGCCCTTATCTTCCACCCAGCCTTCCTCTGGGCATGCCTCACCCAGGGCACCATGATCGGCTGGACCGTCTTCATCGGCGCCATCATCGCCTCCATCTTCTCCGCTCCCCCCTACTACTGGGACGAGGTCAAGAACGGCTACTCCTACACCGGGCCCTTCCTTGGCGCGCTGGCGGGCTTCGGCCTGGCGGGCCTGCTCGCGGACTGGAGCGCGAAGTTCATGACGAAGCGCAACGGCGGCGTCTACGAGCCCGAGTTCAGGATCGTCCTCGTCGCGCCGATGGCTGTCCTTGGGTGCGCCGGGCTGTACGGGTTCGGCATCACGGCGTCGCAGCTCATCACGGGGCGGTACCACTGGAGCGTGCCGGTCGCCTTCTTTGGGCTGCAGGTCGCGGGCATGGTGGTTGGGACCGTGTCGAGCTCGCTCTATATTGTCGACGCCTACCGTGCGTACCTAGCCCTTTTCCTCTCTCTCTTCCTCCCTTTTTATTTGGCCGCTCTAAGTGACTCTGGTATCGGAGGGGCTAACTTAACATGCCGTGCTGCAGGGGACCTCGCCATCGAGGGCTTCACAATGATGATCATCTTCAAGAACTTCTTCAGCTTCGTGCTAACTTTCTACGCGTTTGACTGGGTGACCACGGGGCTGGGCATCAGGGACACCATGACCATCATCGCGTCCATCCAGGTGGCGGTCTGCCTCACGAGCATACCCATGTGTAAGTGTCGATCCACACCCGCTTACATTCTTTCCTCATCTTCCCCGACCTTTCTTCACCTCTCACCCTACTCAATTTCATTTCCCGTTGCTGACACGGCTTGCCCCTCTGTTAGATATTTACGGGAAGAAGATGAGGGCGCTCTCACACAGGCGTGATCTCCTCAGGGCGCTGAATCTAAGGTGATGTGTGGTAATGGGAGGGAGTAGAGAGATGCGTCGAGAGGGGCCCGTGCTGAGTGTGGACACGCCCCGTAATACTGAACGGATTACTTTCCCCGCGAGATACCCTGATCATCTCTAGAATGTCGAGCTTAACTGGTCTGAAGAAAATTGATGATATCATGGGGTTTCAAGACAGCGGTATGAGCGAGTGCAAGCCGTCACTTAATAGAAGTCAAAGTCATTTGGAAATAAGAAAAAAATGGTATATTTTAGCTGAGTTTCTTTTCGCTTTTTGAGAGTGCCCCCTAGGCCCTGCCGCAGACTGGAGTCTATGTCCGATCCAGCCGATGGCATTCGACGTTTATGGTCCACAAGTCCGCTAAATAAATAGAAAGAATGGCGATGGGATAAATAACAAGATCAGGGTGAGTGGAAACTTTGAGACCTCGCATGTAAAGCAAATACAGAGCAAAAGAAAGGAGCACACCAAAGAGGGATAATATGTCAACTCCCCCCACCCTTAAAATTGCATTCCAAACCTCATTCCCGCGCCATGAGTTGAGTCGTCCCGTCTGATTTAGTCGGTTCGTCCATCACATGCCAAACACAACCGTCTCGCTCTGGAGGACCCTCTGCACGCCGTCTCCCCAGATCCCCAGAACGGAGATCGCGAAGCCCACGGCCGCAAGACCCGTCTGGACGAGCCTCGCCTTCACAAAGTCCTCCACCTGGGCCCTTACCTCCTCCTCATTCTGCCTCTCGCTCGCCGTCGTCGTCGGCGTCGCGGGCGGCTCCTCCTCCGCCTCCTCGCTGGCGACGGAAGCCTCCTCGGACTGCAGGTCGCCGAGGACCTCGTAGCTCGCCTCCATCGAGCGGGGAGTCTTCTTCTTCTTCGGCGAGGGAGCGGGCGACGCCCTGACCGGGGCGGACCTAGCCGCGGGTCCGAGGAGTAGGGGGGCGATGCGTGGCGCGAAGCTGGCTAGGGCGGAGAGGACGGAGGTGTAGAGGAGGTAGGGGTGGCGCGAGGAGCGCGGGGATAGGATGAAGGCAAGGGCGAAAGCGGAGGAAGAGACGGCGGAGAGGGTGGTGAGGCGAGACGATGCCGCGGCCGAGAGGGCCGAGAGGGCTTTTGTGGCGGATGAGGCGGAGGGGAGGGTGAGGATGGCCGGGGCGGAGATGTTGGAGAGGGTGTAGGAGACACCCTAGACAGGTCAATCGATGTCAGTATGAATTCTTTCTTGTCCTTGAGTGCTTTGGGGGGGGGGGGGATAGACAGAGCAGACAGAGAGAGTGAGTCGAGGAAGGAGGGAGATGATGACCACATACCGTTAGTAGGCCCACTGAGACGGTGCCCACGAACTTGAGGGCCGAGACCTTCTTGGTCGACATTGTTCCGGTGACCTCAATGCGGGATTTGTGTATCTATTGTCCTTTGGATTTCCGATGGATGCAGTGCCGGGTTGGCCGATCTAGATGAACGGATGAGCAGAGGTGGTCGATGTTTGTTGTTTTTTTCCTGAGCTTAGTGCAGCGATGAAGGGAAGGCGATGTCCTCAATCTAAGGTGCAGAACACCTGATGCGGGGCGGGCTCTCAATTCGTCGACTGTCTGATGGTTTAGTGCCTTAGTCTTAGTGGTGTGGGTTGGTTATAATCATCGGGCTACGTAATTAGGCGCGCGCCGACAGAGGTGATGTCAGGTATGCCTTCGATGTTAGGCATGGAGAGGAATGTGGGGGCGGGTACTTTAATGGCGGGACAAAACAACCTAACCTAACCGTGCCACGACATTGAAACATTGAAAGGCCCCACTGCCCCAGACTTTCAGCGTACCGAGGCACTTTCCTAAACGGGGAGGTTTACAGAACGGAAAAACCGGGGAACCGGGGAATCTGTCAGTCAAGCCTGCCTGCATATGATACAAGTACGACCTTCCACCCGGCACTTTTTAAGCACACCTCAGCAAGCTTATCGTGTGTATCTCTCACTCCTCAATTTCACTCTGCCGCATTTACCGAAACCGGTGAACCTCAATCTCATCATACTGGTCATACGTAGTACGTGGTTTCCCTCAGGACAAACATACGCCAAGCCAGACCGGACGAGCCAGCATACTCCGTAAGCTTCGTTAGTAGTCATTACGCCGTTTGGGCAAGTGAAGCACGATGTCCCTCCCCGAATCGGAATATATGAGCCCGACCTGGAGAGATGGCCTATTCAGTATGCACCCTACTCCCCCTTCCTTCATTCTTCCTCTTTCTCTTCTACCTTCACGTCCAATGCTCACCTCATCCCCCAGATAACCGGGTGGTCTTCGTCACAGGCGGGGCCGGAACCATCTGCAGCGCGCAAACGAGGGCCCTGGTCCGCCTAGGCGCCGATGCGTGCATCATCGGGCGCAACGTTGAGAAGACGGAGAAGGCCGCCAAGGACATCGCGACGGCGAGGGCGGGTGCTCGGGTGATTGGGATTGGAGGGTGCGACGTGAGGAATGTGAGTGTTCTCGCGGCAGTGTTGTCGTCCCGGGGAGTGGGAGAGAGACATATAGGGAATGTACGGCTGACCCGTATACGGCATGCAGTTCCAGAGCGTCGCCGATGCTGTCGAGCGGTGCGTAAAGGAGCTCGGCGCGATCGACTTTGTCATGTAGGTCTGAACTCCCGGGTAGGCAGCAATCCCGACTCGATGACTGACGAGATCCCAGAGCTGGAGCGGCCGGCAACTTTGTCGTCCCGCTATCTGGAATGAGCCCAAACGGTACGCCCCTCACCCTCGCCCTCGCCCCCCTATCCACGAAACCCCCATTCCATTCCACCCAACTCACCCAGGCTGACCCTCCCCCCTCCAGCCTTCAAGTCCGTCATCGACATCGACGTCCTCGGCACCTTCAACACCGTGAAGGCCACCCTCCCCCACCTCGTAACGTCCGCGGAGAAGAACCCCCACGCCAAGGCCGAGGGCCGAACGGGCGGCCGCATCCTCGCTGTGTCCGCCACCTTCCACTACACCGGCATGCCCCTCCAGGCCCACGTCGCGGCCGCCAAGGCCGGCGTGGACTCGCTGATGACGTCCGTCGCGCTCGAGTACGGGCCCCGCGGCGTGACGAGCAACGTCATCGCGCCGGGGCCCATCGCGAACACGGAGGGCATGGCCCGTCTGAGCAACGCCGAGGCCGAGATCGGGAGCCGGGTCCCGGGCGGGAGGCTGGGGGCCGTGAGAGACATCTCCGACGCGACGGTGTACCTGTTCAGCGACGCCGGGAGCTACGTCAACGGGCATGTGCTGGTGGTGGACGGCGCGTCGTGGAGGATGGGCGGGGCGAACGGCCCCGGCGTGGACAGCACCATGCAGTATCCGAACTACCTGTTCACGGGGGAGATTTCAAAGGGCTTGGCGGGTGGGAAGAAGAGTAAGTCTAAGTTGTAAGCTACGCGTTCTTGCAATGTGGTGTGGTAGCATATGGTTTGAGCATCGTCCGTACTATTGTTTATTGGTATATGGCATATAGCATAGTAGATATTTACTGGGCAAACCTGGAGCGGAATGTCTCTCATTCGAAGCTTTTGATGTTTCATATGCTCCATGAAGTTGGCATTCGCGCCAATGGGTGGACACCTATACCTACTGGAAGCAACCGAAAGCTGCATCAAAGGTATCAGACAAAGCCAGAGCTCAACGTGTTGCTTCTCCCTCCTCCTCCTCCTCATCCTCCTCATCCTCATCATCATCATCATCATCATCATCATCATCATCGGAGTCGTCTTCAAGCCAAACCCCCTTAACAAAGCAACACGGAATTCCGAGACCGGCCGGGCAACGTCTTTGCCACATCTACAAACGCACACGCGTCTACGCCAACGAAGAAAGCCAGAAGCCCCGGGGAAAAGGTTAGTTTGTATTAGGCCGGGCGCGACCCGGGTGCGGGACACTCCCCCCGGCCCGGGGCCAAACAATTTTTTTTTTAGAGTTTGCGCCGTGGACGGGTGCGTGCGGGACGGGCGGCGTTGTATCAGGTTAGGTTAGTTGTTAGTCGGTTGGTCTGCGAGATACAAGTACTTGTGCTGGAACCCCTCCGTTTCGCCGAATCGGGGGTTTTGGGTTTAGGGTTTGGTCCGCGGCAACTTGCTTTTTTGGTCCGTCCGTAGGGTATGACACTCCAGCCAGTGTTGTAGTGTGGTTAGGAGGGGCGGATGACTTTGATGGTGATGACGAACGCTAGGCTCGATTGTACTCGTAATTAAGCGTGACCTAGCAAGCCTGGGATGATTGGGCCAGATGATGCCAATACGCAGGAGCTCCGTTTCGTCGAATGGGTTTTGATAACTCGCTTTTGGCTTCGTCGCTTGTGTGCTGCTCATAACTAGAGAGGGAAACAGATGTGTACACAAGGTAATGCTTAAAAAAAAAGCCATACGTGAACCTCAAAAACACAAACCAGGGTCCGCGGTACGGGTAAAGGGGAACAAATGGTAATATGCTCCCGCTGCTCCAGTGCTGTCAGTGGAGTGCCGTGGATCATGTTTATTTACACAATGTGTTACGCTCTCAGAAGCCAATTTGCTGGCAGCGGCAAGAACGCACAACAAGCGAATCCGCCGCAGATGGCCGTCCGTGGTGCCTATGACGCAGAAACATTTCATATGCGGAGTACAAGTAGACGATATGGTAGAATAAACTCAGACCTGAACAGAAGCAGAAACGGCAGGTGCTGTCCGCAGCCATCATGTGGTCTTGGCTGTGATTATGGAGGTCAGGCCGTGGTCGTCACCAGGTCGGTGCTTGTAGCTTGTAGCTTGTAGCTTGTAGCGCGTTATTGTGTCGGTTGCAGGTCAGCGAACCTCTGGTACATGGAACCAACGGCTGTCCCTTTCGTACACACCGACACACACACACACACACACGCATGCACCTTCTCCAGGAGCTGCCCTGCATGGTGACCCATCCGCCCCCAGCACCACCTTAGCCTACCAAAACCCCTCGCCCAAAGAGTTTAATACTTGTACTTGTACCTGCTGTAGGCCGCCCCATCCTGCATGTAGTGGGGAACCCGACCCGACGTGCATGGAGTCAGCAGCGCCAATACGAGTTGTCACCTGGTCGACACAGATACCAACCATCAAATAATATTGCCAGGCTGCTTGCCTACTCGCCAGGGCACCTATCAGGGGTCGGGATCGGAGTATGCCCCTGAGTCAAGGATATTTAGGTACGTGGATAACGCGGCGACCGTGGTGTGTGTGTGTGCGCGCGTGTGGTTGCGTGTGGCCCAGAGGCGTCCGCTGTGGTGTGTTGGGGCGAGGAGAGCCCAATCTGGATTAATTGGTGCAAGTCCATGGGTGTGGGTGGGACCGGCGGTGCGTGCCCAGGACGTGGATGCATCAACGCAAGACTCTGACTTGCCTTGGGCCACGCACAAGGAAGAAAGGCGACCGCGACTCTTGGATCGTCAAAGAAACCATCGTTTCTCGTCCCGGCCAGACACTTGTGGCATTTCGGTGAGTACTCCCCGTTGGTTCCAGATGCTCCTTCCTTCTCTCCGCAAGATGCCGCCTCTCCTACCGTGCCGAGACTTGTGTTCGCTCTTCCCGTATAGTAGAATGGCTGTTAATAAGGGCCTCGCCTGGCGATATTCCTCCTCAACGGCTGTATGGGTCGAGCAGGCGTAATGAGAGGCAGGCTTACAAGAAGTACCAAGTAATATACAGCAGGTACGCAACTACAGGTACTGAGTACATCCTCACGCTAATGTGGCCTCCTCCATCCCCGGCCCGCGCCTGCCTCTGATTGTACCTGCTTAGGTAGATCAGTCCCCAGGTGGCCAGTCGACGGGCATCGTACTTTCCGCAAACCCGAAACTCAAAACAACCGTCGGCCTGTGGCTAGTTATGAGCTCACGCCTCTAGTAATTATAGTCATTACTGAATAAGCCTCGTACACAGTACTTCGTTCGGGTCCAGGCCCTGCTCAATTTGCCCCCTTCCCGCTAATACGGTCCCGTCGGTTACTCTTCAGGACCCTAGCGTGTGCAAAGTCGGTAATGCCGGGTACATACTAGCATCATCATTGCCCGCCCGTACCTAGTACACCGGGAGGACCGTACCGGCCCCCAAGTGCGACGTACCGTTTACCCGTTGGACCCCTTGCGCCTTGGCTACGACGGCCCACACCTCAAGGACAACTACACTCTCCCGTTCCCGTTCTTAACGCTTCTTCCCTTTCCCCTCATCCCCATCCCCGAAGGGCGAGCTCTCCCTCTCCCTTCCTCCCAACACTCCCAAGTTATCCTGGGGCAGGCGACTGCCTCTGGCTTCCTTCCTCGTCAACCTAACAGAGACAACGTCACCGCGCAGAGCTGAAACCAGCAGGTGGCCGATCGAACCCCTCAAACATTCCACCGGCCGAGAACAGAGCTGCGGTCTCAACCTCTTTCGACAAACGGCCCGGAACCGGAACAACAGACACGCACGCCAAAATCTTGAGTCGCCCTAACAGGTGGGGACGAGACTCAGATTGATTTATTTCCTCTGACAGTCGTGTTCCACTGTTTCTCGGCACCGCTCGGCACGTCTGCCATCCTTCCAGCGCCAGAGACATCCACTGAGCTAGCTCGCCGTCATACGATTCGTCTTACCCGGCTTCGCTCGCCTTCCACAACGACCTTATAAAAGCTCGTTGGCCCTCACTCCAACCGCAACTTCCTCTTCGTGCGATACGCCCCCGAACCCAACGACCCCCATGGTCTCCATGATCTCGTGAACGTCGGCCCCTCTCCGAAGATATACCACCACAGAAATGGAGCCTGTCCCAGAGACGGAGCGGATGGAGGAATTTCGGCCCTCGCCCCTTCCGAACCTACGCATCCAGAGTCCCCACCCCTCTCCGATAGCCGACAGCGACGGCCTTGTGCGGCTCCAGGCTCTACGTCGACCCACAGATACAATACCTTCGTCTCCGAAGTCGCCGTCCTGGCATTCCTCCACGTCAGTCCCATACCGTCCTCGAACCACCTCCCCACTTTCCGGAGGAACTTTGCACACGAGATCCCGATCTGTCGCGTCACTGCCTCTGCCCCTCTCGAGAACGCAAAGCCTACCGGGAGTCAACGGAGCCGGTCATATCCTCTACCCTCCCCAGCTCCGACCGGCCCGTCCGTCCGTCTCGTCGAGCTCACCGAGTAGGGTGAGAACACCCCGCAAAGTCTCCGACGAGGCCTTCCCACCCGACTCGCCGGTACGCATGACCGTTCTAGACGAATCTGAACGGAAGATCTCGGAGAGCAACAGCGCGCCCAACCTAGCCACGTCTCCGCAAATCACAGTGTCACGTCACAGAAGACCAGCTTCCCCTTTTAGGCACTTCACCACAAGCAGCGCTGTGCCAATCACATCTTCGCCCTCATATAGATCGCCTGACTCATATCCCGGGGGATACGGCTCTCTCTCTTCTTTCACTTCGTCATCCATGCCCTCGACCCCTACTTCCGCTCGGTCTAGAAGTCCGAGCATCTCTAGCCTCGAGACGATACCAGACTCACCGGATGCTGAGGAAGCTGCCCTGGAGGCCGAGAGAATCGCTCAGCTGAAGGCCGATGCCGAGGCCGCAGAGAGCTCGGGAGAGGGCTCCGACTCGGCCGATTCCAAACCCCGTAGCAGCAGTGTCGACGTTCCCCCCCGCGGTCGAACCCTGACTTTCGGATCGCGGGATAAGCGCAAGAGGTGGAGTGTCTGTGGAGCCGAGCGCCGAGGCGATATCGATCTTGAAACCATCTGGGAGGACTGAGTCCCAGTCCTGCGGAAGGACAGATGGCGCGCCAGCCAAACCTTCACAATACGAATTCGCCGACCTACCCCCTCTCCCCCATTTTCACCCTCACCACCCACCCTTAACTGGGCTCCAGCCCCTGACTCCCAAGCTGGATTACTTGCAGGGTGTCTCATTGGCAGCTTGTCTCGCCTCACCCTTTCCATTTTAGCATCATGGTTGATCCTACAGCATTCAACGGCGTTGAAGGGTATATCGTTTTTTTTTTTTACCATCTTTTGATACCCTCAGGAGATTTCCTCGTGCTCTCTTTCTGTACTTGCATCAGGGCTTCCGGCCCAGTCGTTTGTTTTTTTTTTCCCTTTGGAGGGTCTACCAGGGACTGGTAGTGTTCAGGACTGGTTTCCTATACTCTGTTTTCCGCTTGGCGCTGGGGGTTCTTACTTTTGATATTCATTCATATTCCAGGTGACAAAAAAAATCAACCATTCATTTTCAAGGAATCACTCTCAATATATTCTATGCCCGATGGGGGAATATACTCATGTATCTCCTGTTCTACGTGACTAAAGGCTGACAGCATTTGTTATCCGCCCCTCAAGACCGAAGAAAGGGGGTGAAGGAAGGGAGGGAGGGAGGGAGAGGAGTTTTTAAAGTGATTGATTATATTCATCATCCATACGTCGTCAAGAATCTGGAGTTACAAGAAAAAAAAGAAAAGTTGTAATTAAGGCGAACAAGTTCGAACGAGCAAAAAGAAAACAAAACAGCCTCCATTAAAAAAAAAGATCCCGGAACTCCCCACCCTTTCGGTGCCATTTCCAATGTTTTCTGTTTCCTGAAATGATCCCTGAGCTTTCTGTTTCCATTTTTGGGGGGTTCCTCGATATCCATCTGTGCGTGTATGTGTATATATATATATATATCTACACCCCCTTTCTGTCGATATCGGGGTAAGGTGTTGGTGATAAGTGGGAGGGGGGTGGAAGAGAGGTTGATATTAGATAGGATCACCGCTTCCCCTCCGCCGAGTTATGACTAGACGCGTACTGAGCGTCCAGTACCTCCGCCGAGCTCCCGAGCAGGTCGACCTGCCGGTCCAGCTCGACCTGGCTGACGCCCCGCCGCGGTACGACGCCGCTCGTCGGCCTGTCCTCGCTCGTCTTCATCCTGTGCAGGTCCATCGGCGTCAGGCCGTCGCCAATGTCCAGCGACGAGAGGGAGGACTGGTGCTTCAGGGAGTCGGTGCGCTCGAACGGCAGCCGGGATAGCCTCGGGGCGGCATCGTCCGATCGGGGGGCGGGGGGCGAGCCGGGCGGCACGAGGTTGAACGAGGGTGCTAGTGACAGGTCGGTCCCGGAGTTCCTCTTCGAGCTCTTCCGCGGAATATCTGGCACCTCGAGGTCGAATCTGCTCTCCTCGGCATCGATGTCCTCGCCCGGCTCACCCCGTTCGTCTAGGAGCGCCGGCGACTTCGGGGGCCCCTTCTTCTTCCTCTTAGCTGGCGTGTCCTGCTCGTCGTCGTCTTCCTCCGACTCGATCGGTCCGTTCCTGAGCGTCGACATCGCGACAGGTACGCCCTCTGGTGGCTCCGGCACCTTCATGGCCTGGGGCATCCTTGCACTCCGCACGACCTCGAACCCCTTGCCCTTCTCCTTGCTCTTGCCGCCGCTGAACAGGCCTGCGAACCAGCTCTGGGCCGTCGCGACAGGACCCGTCGGATCGGCGGGCCCGGTCCCGAGCTTCCTCCCGGCCCGCTCCGAGTTCAGCGCTGGGCCACGGACGCCGTAGTAGAAGTCTGACTCTCTCGTCGAGTAATCCGTCCTAGGGCCAAGGCTGGGGGGTGCGGTCAGTCCGTGCGGCGCCGGCGTTGCGCCTTGCGAGAGCCCCGCGCCGATATCTCCGGCATCTCCGGCCAGTCCACCCGGTCCCTGGCTCAAGCGCGCCGAGTCCGCTATCGAGACGCGATTGTAACTCGCGACCGAGTCGGTGACGGTTCCGCGCCGCCTTCTCGGCGGTCGGTAGTACGGATCTGCCGCGTCAGCGGCCGTCATCGCGGCTTGGGGTCGACTCGCAGAAGTTGGAGAAGGGAGGAACGAGAATTGGCTCGCCTCGCCAGGTGTCGTCGGTGTGAATGAGCGACCGGGGGCTCCGGGGTACATGTCTAGGCTATCGACTGCTGACGACGACCTCTGATGTTTGTTCATTAGAGCGCCGAGGCTGGCAACCGACTCACTCCTAACCCGACCACTAGGCATTGCGTACCCCTGCTTAGAAGTCCGGTCAGTGTCAAGCATGGCCGCAGTGGAGAGCTGACTATGTCGAGACGGTCCGTGATGGCGTCGCGACATGCGCCGCGACAACTGGCGCATGCCAAGGATCTTGGACAGCCCTCCTCGTGTAAGTCCTAGGTGGTCGTCGGCTCCAGCGCCGAGAAGCCGGGCCACAACCTCGATTATGGTCTGGATGGCGTTTAGGAAGAAGCCGAATACCATGACACACGCGTGAATGAGCAGGATCGTGTAGCCTATCCACCCTCTGGGTGCCTCTACCAGACCTAGCGATGGCGCGAATGCAATCATGAGCAAGATTGTTACCAGCCGCAGAACTGAGAACAGCGAGTGGTAGGCATTCATGGACGTTTCGCGGTGGAACGGACGGAAATATATCAGAGTGAGGAGTTGGATGATCTCGGCGGTTGCAAGAATCGCAATCTGTGCTGTGCCGGATGACTGGAGACCGCCAATGGCGATGCCTCTCAATATGCCCAGGATGATGGGCACCACAGCGAACCCGGCCGCCTCGTCAGTGTATGTGTTATACAAGGGCCCATATATCAGCACAGCAGAGAGGTCGTCGAACAGCTCGGACCGAGGTCGCGCCCTGGTGATGACGTGCAGAAGCCAACCGACAAAGCCAAGGATTGCGGCCAAGGTGACGGCAGCCAGGCCAACCGAATAGGCGGGGGAGTCGCCGGCGACGACAAGCTGGAATGTTGACAGCGAGACGATGGGCAGTAGGAAGAGGTTGAACGTGATCCTCACGATATTTCCCAAAGAGAACGGCAGGTTCTTGGATCGAAGATCCTCCTCGGGTATGGTGCGGATGTAGCGGTACAGCCACTGGAGAAGGAAGCCCAACTGTGTCAGTACGAGGACGCCGCCAATGATGACGAGGAGCCAGACCATCATCCCAGGCCATACATCCTCTACTTCTCCCAACCCCACCAACTGGCTATAGCGGCCGAGGCCGCGGGTGCTGTTAGTGACGTAGATCCCATCAACTACGCTCTGCCACGGCGTCGCCTTGCTCACAAGGGTCTCGTTGAACATCAGGCTTGACCAGGCAACCTGGCTCATAACGGGTTGGTAGAAGCCGGGGTACCTGAGCGATAGGCCCCCAGTCAGAGCGGCGAATTGGATATACTGCAAGCAGTCGCCGAAGCCCGGGGTCACCAGGCGGAGAAGGTCGACATCTCGTCCGTGGTTCGACGTCCACATGAAAATATCAGTCGTGCCCCAAGGACTATACACAGCGGCGAGCACGGTTGCGAACCCGACGAAGAGGAGGACGATCAAGGGGAGGAAGGTGAGGAGCCACTCGATGTTGCCGAGGTCTGGCGTTACAGGCACGGAAAGGCAGCCCAAGTTCGTCCGGGCCTGGTCGCCGTATATTATGATAAACGTAACGGCAAAGGTAGTGAAGGCATATGAGTCAAAGAATTCGTGGGAGAGAGTAAACTGAGGCAAGCTGTCTCGGGGGTCCCTGTAGTTGCGCCTGTCAGCCACGGGATAAGGGGACACAAGTCTGAAGTCTAGGTGTACATAGTCATCAGGCTCACTCACAATGCGGTGGTTTCAAACACGGGGCCGAGAGGGCAGACCCCGTTCTCGAGCGCATCGTTGCAGAAGTCGGCAAGCTTGTTGTAAGGCTCGTAGGTGAGGACGTTGACCCTCCGGATGAGAGTGGTAGCTCTCGGGTCGGCGTTGTTGGGCTCAGGCTCCCGTATGATCTTGCCGCGTGTTACGGACGTATCAGACCAGTCGCTGTGGCCGGCGGCAGGTAAATCGACGCCCTCGACAGAGCCCGTCACATTTCCCCAGGCAGTGACACGAAGACCGTGGCTCTCGTTTTCCGTGTCGAAGACGGCATCCACATACAGAGGGACCCATTGTAAGGGCTGGGGAGTATGATCTTTATAGCTCGTTGGTAGGCAGTTGTCAAAGGTAACGGCGACGGCCTGAGCCGGATGGGGTAGTAAGACGACGAGGACGAGGAGGAGCGTCGCGAGGAGGGATCGGGGAGGAAGCGATCGCAAGGGTGATGAGGTCGGTGACCTGGGTCCCGGTTTCCGGTCGGTCGAGGCGAAATCAGGGCCCGAAGTTCCGGGCAGGGCAGAGCGCAGGCTCTCTATCGTAACGAGCGGCGGGATGGATGCGGTCATTGTCGAAGCTCCATGGCGTTGGGAGGTGCAGGGTTCGGGATTCGAGGCGCGACTAGAGGGCGAAGTGTATTGGTGTGGAAGGCCATGGGCGCGCATGATGGCGAGGACGTCTTGGGCAACTGACCCGGGTGCGCCAGACGGTGAGGAGCATAGAGAAGAGGAGGCGAGTGGGGATGGCTACCAGGCCGACATCGTAGTTGGGATAATTGGATTAGGGGGGCGGCTCGGCAGAAACGAGAGAATATGAATTGAATAGTTGGTGAGAGAACTGTGGTAAAAATGAGGGAAGAGGAGAGGCCAGCAATGCGGCGCCACGGCCTTCTGGAGGTTATCCAAAACAACGCTGAGGGGAGGTGGGATGAGGAAAAAGAAGCAGGCATCGAGCGTCTCGCCGACGTTGGTTGGGACGGATTTCTCGGTCAGGTTAATAATAATAATACGACTAACTACAGGTACGATGGGACTGGTAACTGGTGCGTTTAGGCCAAGCTTGGGCGTGACGGGGATAGCATGGGTGACTTGTACATCTTTAGAAGTACTCAATAGTGTGCATTTACAGGCTAAGGATACCTAGGCTGGTTGGGACTAGGCCGTACCTCGCAGTACCCTGTCGGTATTACAGTGGCATTGGTTGTACTTGCAAGTACAAATATTCGGTTAGTGGGCGCAGCTACGGCAGGAAATTAATAGGTAGTCCGCGCCAAGGCGAGACGAATTTGTTTCTCCTCCGGTCTATCTCCTATACTAGGCATCCTTCGACTCCCGAGGTACGAGTAAGTAGGTACGAGTACTCGAATGTTGTAATTATCGCCTTTACTTGTGCTCGAGATCTTTGACAATCCTATCGACACCAGCTTTCAACAGATATATCTCTCCCTCTCTCCTTTCAAGCTCGGAGGGAGTCTGGACCGGAAACATTGGGCGGTATGCTGTACGACTTGTGCAGATAGCTAGATAGAGTGTCCATATCACCCGCTACTTACTGCTCGTACATACATGTAGTCACGCCTGTATACTAATAATATGTATGATCCGGCCGCAATTCCGCCCAGCCAGCATAACATTAATCCCCGTTGAAAGCAATATGTCCGCAAGTGACAAGCAGTCCGTTGTCAACGCAATCTACAAGTACGTACCTATTAGCTACAACTACGGAGTACCGAGGGATGGATGAGCTGCAAACATGGGCCCGCCAAGAACCCGTCTGGGGCTGAAACGGAATCCCAGCCGCCTGGAGTTTTCCGGGATGACGTGCACCGGGAAAGGTACAGTAGTAGGCATTACTACTTGTACTCCGTATAAGCACGGGCACGCTCCGTATTTTAGGGCGGGCAAGCCGACTATTAGGAGACGACCCGCTGTGGAAGGGTCGAGCCGGCTTGTGACTGTAAAAATGTAGTACTCTAAAGCACGGACCCAAGTAGGGTAATATGGAACTATCGCGGGTTCAACAAGAAAGCAGAATCACTCGGCTCGCCTCTTGCCAGCACGTACCGATCTTTGTGTCGAGATCGCCATGATCGGAGGGCTGGACGACAGCACACATCCATCCCCGAAAGAAAAAAGAAGAAAAGAAGATAAGCCGGCTGAGCCCTAGCAAATGCGCGCATCAGCCTAGACCCAGGCCCAGGCCCAGGCCCACATTGCTAGCTAGGCCCTGTTCGAGCCGCATCGGGTAATAATACGAGGTTTTCCGTGTGGAATGCGGATCGAAGAGCGACTTTTCAGCCATGCACTAATACACCTACATCATAACACATGTATTACTCGTATTCCACGGGGAAGCTAGCTGTGGAAAAAGCGCTGAAGACCGCACGGGCCAGGCCGAAATACAAGGGTCTCCCTGCCATCTTGCCCTGGAGGGGGGAAGCCACCGCCGCGTCTCAGCTCAACTGTGGAGCTTGTATCCGTACGGCCTGGCACTTGTACCTTGACCTGTACAAGTACAAGCATATCTCACCTGCCCTACCCTACCCGTACTAAAAATGTAGGTTAGGAATCCGGCTCAAGCAGTCACCTTTTGGGGACGGGACACCTTCAGCAGGACGAATATCCTGCGAGGGCAGAATGCAGCTTCATGGGCCGCCTTCCAATACGAGTACTTGGTACGACTAAAGAGCTGCATCTTGTTAACCTCCGGATCACCCTCCTATTTGTAGATCCTGACCTCCCATTCTCCCTCTGGTACATGTACTGACAAAGGGGGAGTGCGAGTGCGAGTACGAGTACGAGTATGGGTACGTGGTTGTTACGGAGTAATACCCGTACCAGTACTTACTGCCCCCGTCACAGATAGTGGCATTGGCAGGGTCCTGAGACCAATTGCCGGGCAGGCAGGTCTCAGCACCAGCTGCTCAGCCACCCGCCCTGCAGAGCCCATGCTTGCCATTTCCTAAAAATAGAGCAAGCTCGCCGCGCCCATGATGCACTGTCTGCCCCAGCAACAACAGCCGCCCCACCATTCAAGTTCCAGTTGTATGTAGGTTCTTTCCCCATCCAGAGCAAAGCTTGCACAGAGTCAGCCTGTTAAGGGCAAGATCATTCCATCCATGCTGCGCGACCTCGCGTTGTGACTTGTACGAGTAACGCCAGGCGACAGGCAGGCATGGTCAGAGACGGGACAAGGCCACAGCTTCGAGAATGTACCCAACACAACCTACCTGTCTACCTACCCCAGTACCCCAGATGGAACATGGTGGAACAAAAGGTCTGTTCGAGCTATCAGTAAGACGAAGAAGCACTTGGATGTGACTGGCTCGCCTCATGCCAAATCCTGTTTTCTTATAACCACGTCACACTCGTACGAGCGTGTAGGTCTGCTTGAAACACGACGATGCCTCTCTTCAACGTGCTGGTACCGGACTGGTCGACTTCTCACTTTAGCGCAGTAGTAAATCCAATAACCTATAGCCTATTGGTATATAAGACGCTCGTCGGCTCATGGTATCATATATTAATTCCACCGGACATCGTCGGGGTTGCCCACTTGTAAACACCGGGGCCCTGAACGACACCGAGACTGCCCAGACATCACGATAGGAAGCCTCCACCGCGAACGCCGGACTATGTGGTAATAACAGTATCCAAAACACAGCACCCGACCCATTCTCCTCCGAGCCAGAACCGAAACCATGAGCCAGTTCCCACTCCCCACTCTCCATCTCCACTCCCCACTCCCCACTGCGCCCACCCGAGCCCTAAACAAGACAGAGAATCCTTGAAAGCGCGTTTACGAGTTTTAGCGCAGCCACCCATTGAATACGAGCCCGAACGTCCTTCTAAGGTCTCGGCCTGCTTAACCCCCCACTAACTAACACGACCCCCCAGCCAGTCGTCCCACCTGTCAAAGTCCAAGCAAGGCGCTCTCCCCGTCCGTACCCGGGGTGGGATGAACCGTTCGTCCCCGGAAACGTGCGGCGCATTACGAGGGTGGACCACTACCAGAAATACTACTACGAGAACGTACTTGTAATTGGTACTCGGGAATTCATTGTTTCGGAGCCCCCGTCCAGCATCCCTTCCACAACGCTGGGGAAAGACTCGGGAGGACTTTACTTGAGCTACTAGATGACGCCTACGACGACTAGGAAGCATGGCGGGTGGTTGAAGACGTACTCGAAACGCCCACAGCCCTCCCAGGCCGCCTAGCAAAGTAATCCCTCCGGGCACTTGTATCACCAGGTCGTACTTCCTGGATGTTTCCTGTTCACAAAGAGGCTCAGCAGCAAGAAAGTGGGCCCATGAAGCATACGGCCGAATTCAACACACGCCAAGACCCAATCATTGAGGCCTGGTTCCCCCCCTCTATGTGTCCTCGTATATCCCTACCCAACCTCTCCGAGCCCATGATGACGTACCCGCTTCCAACTTCAAGGTCGATCGCTCCCGTAGCGGATCCCTTCCCCTGGACCACAGACCACCACGCGATGATCCATCACCCTTCATCAAGAAGTTAACCTTGCCCTTGATACAACCCCCACCGGGCTCTCCTACCCCTAAGTCTCGTAAGGCGCAGACAAACAGGCACGGGCACGGGTCCCGTACCTTTCGCACTCTTCGTCTCAGTGGGCGGCTGCTCCCCGCCCTGCAGATCTATGGCGAATTCAACAAGGCCATCGCAAGAATACGAGCTCCAGCAACAGGGACGGGCCCATTCACCAACACGGCCGGAAAGGAGGCAACCACAGTGCGAGGCCGCCTGCGTCGTTTTAAGTCCCCAGAAGCTATCCCCTTCACCTCGACTCCAACCAGGACGCGACTGAGGTTCAAGAAATATTCATTCCGGCCTCTGCTCTATCATGTAAGTATGCTTTGCTTGTACTTGCCGACTCATGCCCAGCACTCACTCCTTAAACCATATTCGCCATTAGTCCCAGCCCGTTTTGTTCCATAACATGGATCCCTGCATAACTGTCTCCCTTCACCTCAGGCTACTGTACATCTAACAACTAGATTTCCCCTTCACCTGGCTTCGGAGATTCAATTTCAAATCGTAGCAGGTACCAGTAGTTTTCAGCAACCACTCCCCGAGCACCGTCTGAATCCGGTGCTGGGCATCCGTAGCCTCCTCAAGGTCGTCCGGTAGCCCGGTCTTGGAAGTACCCGTAGATATGTAGCTATCGATGTGGATTAGATTGAACACTGAGGATCGGATGTCAGCATGGCTCGTAGAGACGTCGAGAGAAGCCGTGTGCATCTCCAGGTCCACTGGTATGGCTTCCAGAGGTAACAGCGCACTCTTCGTCCTTCTCAAAATCCTTCCAGCCCTCCTATCTCTCGACATGGATCTCCGTCGCTTCATCAGGTACTTCCGAGGATCACTCTGGTTGGAAAACTCATCCGTAATGCCGCCATCCACGATAGAGCGCCTCCCTGCCTCCAAGACACCTAGATCATTGGCATCCAGGGTGGGGGCCGGTGAAGCCCTACCCAAGGCTAGCACGTCTCCTATGAAGATATCTGCCACGGAAACGAGTGGTGGGCTCATGAATGGGCCAAGGAGACCACCAGGCGTATTTGGGCGCTGGAGTGGCATCAAGTTCGTCGGCCCCATACACGAGTCCCAGGGCAGACGACTTTCAGCCTGGTGCTCTATGTAAAGAGGGTCTAACATTTCCCGATCGAGAGATGCGATGTGCCTCTGATTTTGTTGGAGTCGTTCGCGTGGACGGGAGGCTTCTGGTTGGAGACCCCGCGGGGCGGACATCGTGAGCGGCTTGAATCGTGGAAGGATACTCCTCTGGCATAAAGGTTTACTCGTATCTGAGGGAGGAGGAGTCTGTAGCGCCCATACTTGCGGGGGCGCCAGTGTCCGAGGTGGTGTACACATAGCAGCACAGTTTTGGTGGGTGTCCAGGCTGGGACTGATTGGGAATACCGCCCTAGAACAGGAGGGGTGAGAGACAGGCACCGCAATGTCATCACTTTCAGAATCATCTAGTGCCGGTCCGCCCTCGTTGACCTTCGGAAAGTGGTGCTGTTGTTTCGCTCCCGCGCTTTTAGCGGCAATCGTCCACGGATTCGGAGAATCGGCCTCGGGAGTAAACTGACCGGGAAGCCGTGAGTTTTCTCCCGATTCCTTGCTTCTCATGTGATGGGTCGGTGGGGTTGTTCCTCCACCCTCTCCCAGGATATCGGCTTCGTCGTTTTGCTTTTGCCCTCTTCGGACCGCCGTTTTTCGTAACTGGTCAATCACTGATGTGACAGTTGTTTGTGGCACGTCGTCATCGTCACATGGAGTTGACATGTCGACAAGACAAACGGTCTCGGGCTTGATGTTGCCCTCACCCGAATATATGGAGGCAGGCCCCTCGTCTGGAGGATAACCCAGCTTGCTGTTCCTAAATGGCACGACCTCGGAGTCACGCTCGGAGTCGTCGAGTGAAGGGCTCAGAGGATCGAGGAACGATGAATTGTCGTCTCCGATGGCGAAAGTCTCGAGAGCCTGAAGATCTTCTGGTGTCAGTTCGTCAAGTTCACCAGCATCACTTCCCGCCGGACCGCTCTCGGCTTCGGCCAATGCATAGCTGACATCAAGCAGTTCCTCAATAACTTTTAATACCCTCGGCTCATCCGTAAACATAACCTCATCCTTTGCAGGGGACAGATTAATGTCATAAGATCCAGGCGGACACCGAATGTCAAGCTGGATGAATGGGCTGGAAAGTCCAGATCCGGCGCCTTGACGACGACAGAGAGAGCCCAAACGGGCTTTGAACATTGACACGATCTTCTTTATGGCCCCACGTCCTGGAGCAACTGGTCTTCCGTCAACAGAGATGAAAGTGCCCTTTCCACAAATCGCGGAGAGATCGGCATCTTGTTTGGGTAAGAAAGCATCTACCGTAATCCGGGAGATTTCGTGGTCTGTCAGCTCCTCGATAAGCTTGTCATGGGGAGCGGACGTTGTCTCAATCAACGTTACGCCGACACACTGGGGGGCAAGGTCATTGCCAAAGATCTGAAAGACCGCTTCTCGAACGTTGGGAGCCCCGACTGGAGAGTAGCTCCAGGAACCCCTAGGGTCGCCGAGGACACAGAACGAGATTCGTATGTGGGGCCTTGCCAGGGCATAGGCCGTCAGGAGGAGCTTTATGCCGGCTGTCGATTTCAGGAAGTTTTCGACGGCCATCCGTTTCCTGACGGGGATGCCGGCAAATAGATGTTGGATCCGAACCGTAGTCCCAACGGGTGCCGGGACGAGGTCATGCTTCTTGACGCCTCCCTCTTTCTGTTCAAGGCGGACGCGATGCCCAACCTTTTCCCCAGCTGTTCGGGTAGTTATGATGACTTCTGCGAAGGAGTTTGCAGCTGCTAGGGCCTCGCCCCTGAAGCCAAGGCTTGTCCCTCCGACCCGCGGCAGGTCCTGAAATTCCCTCAGTTTGCTAGTGTGGGCTCGGCGCCCAAGAGCGCCGAAATCATCCACATGGATGCCGACGCCGTTATCTTGCACTTCGATCTGATCCACACCGTTCCGTGCGATCTGAACTTTGATTGTAGTTGATTTAGCATCAATGGCATTGTCCACCAGCTCCTTGACGAGAGACGCGGGAGTGACAACCAGAGCGGATGCCCGAAGCAGGAGGGCTGCTTTCTTGCCAAGGGGTTGGATAGGCATTGAGAAAGTCGGTTCCCGGATGGACATAAGAGATCAATACGTAAACATAGGCAAGGGGACACAAGCATATGGCCATTCAGACGTAGCAATGGGCCAATCTAATACTCGAAAGAAGCTGACTTGCTCTGAAGGACGGGAACTTCAAAGAAAGCAGCCACAGCAAGATGGAAGATAGCCGTACGTTACAACGGTAGATTGAGCACTCATCATGGTGGATGACACTGAAATTGCTAAAGGCATCAATGAGCCCCGCACAGCTCGCGGAAGGTGCCACACACCCTAATGATCTGATCATCTTGACTTTGCCGGGAGCACTGATCTCGGTAGAATATCATCATGGGGTGTGTGTCCTTGAGAGAGGGAAGGTAGGGTCGGTAGGAGGGAAGCTGCGGTGCAGTTAAGGTGGGAAGGTCCCCATGCCACTATATGAGACCTGGAGAAAAATGGGCCCAAATAATCACATGTAATCTAGCTAGAGATGTAGATTGGAAGGCACGTTGGGGGAGGGCTCATATTCACGCACACGAGGGAGCTGCTGCCTGGACCTTGTGACAAGATGGATGGCGTGGACGGCATCTAGCAGGAAGGCACCTCAAGTTGACTAGAACACCGGGGTTATAACAAGTGTATCGTGATAGTGTGTCTAATCAGTAATCTCAAATCCATGATGGTACGTACGCTAGAATAAAAAGAGTATGGTAGGCGCATCCACGTAGGGCAGAAATGCTGGATGTTGAACTCAACAGGACGACGGTTCTTCAAGCAGGTTAGTTTTGAAATGGTAGTAAATGCTTTGTGGATGGCATCTCAGCTTCCCTGTCGTACTCATAATCGTCCTCCACTCTGATCCCTGGGCCTGCGTAGATGGCGCGGGAGACGGGACAGGGGGATGGGGAAAGTTCTAAATATACACACTACGGCGCATGGTGGCCGGGGGAAATCAGATCTTTGATGGCGACGGGCGCGGAGAGCGGTTACCCTTCGACAGAACCATCGGCCGATTTGTCCCGAGGCCGCGCTGGCCTGTGGGAAGGACTCCGCGGCAGTGAGGGAGATCTGGACCGCGATACCGAGCGCGATCTCCGACGGTCGGGGGATCTGGAATATCTACTGCGTGGACTTGAGCCGCGACTTCTGTGGCTGCTATCGGAGGAGTAGGATGGTGATCTGGCACGGCGGGGGCGTGCTTGGCGCCGAGTCGGGCTTGGGCTCCGCGAATATCGTCGCCGGCGTGACGATGACTCCTCCCTCGACGATCCCGAGGAACGTGATGAGTGTCGTCGTCTCTTCGGGGGTGGAGAGCGACTGGCAGAGGAGAAGGACCTGGATCGAGACCTGGATCGGGACCTAGATCGGGACCTAGAAGGAGACCGTGATTCGGATCGAGACCGGTTAGGCCGAGTCCTTGACCGCGGCCGGCCCCCAGTCCTATCCCCTCGGCGGAGAGGAAGATCGCGATACGGAGATCGAGATCGTTTTCGGGCTTTATCGCTTGCCGGGCTTCTGGACCTGTTCCGTGGAATGACGCGACCCTTGGGACTAGGTGGAAGCTGAGTAGACCGTCGAGATCGTTGTGGACTTGGGCTTCGTGAACCGGAGCGTGAAGAATAGCCAACGGAAGGTGAGCGGGATGGGCTTTGCCTATGCCCATTGTAATGGGCACCACCTCGGCGACCTCTGGGAACGTAACTGTCGCCACGACCAAACCCTCTAGCATCGGCTTGGTCCCGGTATCGTGCCGGTGGGGGTGACCGCGAACGGCGTCCACCACGGCCAAATCCACCTCTCCGAGTATCGAAATCGCGGTCGCCTCGTCTTCCGCCTCTCCAATCTCCTCGGCCCCGGAAACGGTCTCCCCTTTCGCGCTCTCTCATGCCCATTAATTCGCGGTCTCGAAGGTCTGCTTCCTCGCGGCGCCGGCGGGTTTCTTCGGCGGCTCTTTCAGCCTCGAGCTGGTTACCCAAGTTTAGCATTCCCGCACAATACAATGATGGCTCCATTCTTAATCCACGTACCTTCTCTTGAATAAGCTCCTGCTTCTTAGCTTCCAGTAGCTCCTTCGGGACGCCCTGGGAATTGGTCTGGGCACTGAGGAATAGCTTCCAAAGCTCCTTACAGAATGTAGCAGTATCTTTATCGAGGAATCCAGTGAGCTGGATCTGTAGGGACTTTATGTCGGGCTGTCGAACCATACGGAGTTAGAGCTGCCCCCACGTAGATGTTTTGGTGAAAGCGCGCCACTCACGTATCGGGAACCCTCGATGAGGTTGAAGCAGAGCTCAGTGACGACATCGTCTTCATTGCCCAGTATTTCGGATATCCGTCCCGCGATCCATCTGGGGAGAATAGCAACGTCAGTATTGTCATCTCGAACCCAGAAGTGGCCAGTAGCATTGGCGAGGGAGGCGAACCCGTCTCCGATAGTTGCAAGTTGTCGGTCACGTAGTGTCCCGCGAGCGACTACCTACGCTGGTAGAAAAGTTGGGCGCAGTATGGGCAGGGAACGAACGTACTTTTTCATGACTTGCAGGTTGACTTTTTGCATATCAACCTTCTGGTTGAATTCGGGGGGGAATTTCGTGCTCTTGAGGAGCTTCGCGTCGACACCGGTCGCCATGGTTGCTACACGATGCGGTGTACCAAGCTGTTTCGTGATGAGCTTAGTACGTGTAGAGAAGGGCGACGACTGGTTGAACTGCAGTGGTGAACAGGAGCTTCGACTGGCACATTGTATCCAGCATTATTAGCCAGACTTATGCCGAAAAAGTGCGGGTAGGTGCCAAATTTGACGTAATTGACACCCTCCCTTGCCATTTTCACTCACCCCACCAGGCGAGAGCTCCCAAATCACGAACCCCTCCAAGGTACCCCTCCATGACGTGGAGCGGTGCTGTCGCGCATAATACCCGCCCCTGGCCAACATCAGCCGGTCGTGGTTCTCGTCAGAGCTGGACAGTCACATCTCCTCGCACTCTTTAGATAATTGAATTTCCGTTGAAAATGAACAACCTACATGCGCCGACGATCCCCTCGGGGCCTACTAGCAGCCCCCAAGCCCAGGATGGCCAGAGTATCCAGCGGACAATGGCTGAGCTCCAGCAAAAGAAGGCCAACATGGAGGCGGAGCTCAGAGCTCTCAGTGGGGTTCTTGATACGGTGAGCCAGCAGTTGATTTTCGGTGGAGATCCATGGTCTAATAGCTTTCAAGCATGGTGTAGATATGCATACGCCGCTCCTGACACGCGATGGATTCCCCAGGGCGGACATCGACGTTGCGCAAAGTAAGCGGATATGGTCTAGGGAGTGGAAAACAAGACAGCTAACGGCTCAATGAAAGTTCGGACCACCAGGGCTCGCATCATCTATCTTCGGAACGACTACAAGGACCTCATGGACACCATCGAGAAGCGGATACATGAGCACTTCGCCAGCCTCCCGGACGAGCCCACAACGGAAGCCGATCAGACCCCTACAGCACAGGAACCTCTTCGGGACTACGTGGCACCACCAGAGCTCATGATGCCGTTTGCGAAGGTGAATAGCGTTGTCGATGGGAGCCCTGCGTCTCTGGCGGGACTCAAGCGAGGTGATCGAATTCGCAACTTCGGCCCTGTCAACCATGCCAATAACGATAATCTCAAGGCCGTGGCAGAGTGTGTCAACGGAAGCGAAGGGGTAAGTTGACTTCCTCCCCATGCGAATGTGAGGGTGCTTGCTAACATGGATGGGTTAAGGCGACGGTGATCGTCAAGGTAGTACGAGCTGAAGGGGGTGCGGACAGGGAGCTTCAGCTGTTGCTGAGACCAAGTCGGGGCTGGGGAGGGAGAGGCCTTCTGGGTTGTCATATTCTTCCCATCTAACCTAGGCATCGAGCTTCCACTGGTAGCTCCTCTCGGATGTTTTCCAATAAGGTAATCCAGCACGCGCTAAGAAAAAGCTGGATCCTGTATTACTACTGGCCATAAGCACACTGTGTTAGTATAGGTCGCAATTGGGCCGAAATGTCCATAATTTATCTTTTTGATACCCCAGATAGCATAGCAGCTGATGCATAACCGTGATGAAGAAGGCGGCCTACCTACCTGGGACTGGGGGGATACCCAGCCCGACGGCCGCCCGAACAGACAGTTTAGCGTGGGCCGTGGACGCATTGAGCGAACGATTGGGGTTCGAAAGCATCTTGGTTTTGCCCAGGCAGAAATGACACGGCGGGGCCGGCCGCCCCTAGGCACCTGATGCTGCCTAAGAACGCTTAATAATGACATATTCAGATTCCAGCCATATCCGAACTGGGCCGAAGATAAAGGAAGGGATAAAAGGACCCATCGGCGCCGTTTCCTCCCAAAACAGCGCGGCGGGTCAGATATGCAGGATAGCCAAGAAGCTGCATTCCGTTAAACAACCTGACAGGTTCGACGGAATTCGAAGAAACCTCCAGAACGCCAGCTTCCAGTAGCTTGACTTGGTCTGTAAATCACGTGACTTTCACGCCACTTACCGGATCGGGTTGGGTCACCTAGCAACCCGGTGGTTTTGGACTCCACCACTGGAGCCTGACATAATTTTCGCTCACCCCAACTCAATTTCCCCTCTGCCCCAAGCCCATCCCACTCCCCTCTAAAACAACGTCAGAACCACCCACTTGGCCAACGACAGCTGCTCGACCACCACCTTCACGAACCAATTTTTTTCCACCTTCAACTTACCGGGTACGCGACTTCCAATTCCCCCCCCCCAGAACAACTTAATCGCCTACTTGCTAGGCCACCCTCCGACGCAGCGCATTTTCGGATATTTTAGACAACCTCTGGTCTCGCTAACATCGTCCCCATCGGCCCACTAGGTCTCCACGTCCTGTTTACGTCAAACCCAAATCTCCATCCACACACATTCAGCCATCATGGCCACTACCGAGACCCCGACCTTCAAGCTCGTCCTTGTTGGCGATGGTGGTACTGGAAAGGTAAAACCACTCCAAGAATTTATTCGTCGCATTCCTATGCGTTTCTGCAGAGAGGGGCGGCAAGACGACCTTTGCCCAACTACCCCGCTGCATAATGAGGGGCATCTTTGCTAACCCGCAATTTTTTTTCCAGACCACCTTCGTCAAGCGCCATGTGACTGGCGAGTTCGAGAAGAAGTACATGGCCACCCTTGGTGTCGAGGTTCACCCCCTCGGGTTCTCCACCGTATGTTTTCCTCTTTATTTCTTTCCGCTCCGCTCCGCTCGGCGGCGCCGTCGCCCATCGCGCAGCTGCTAACCGGCGCATCAAAACAGAACTTCGGCCAGATCCAGTTCGATGTCTGGGATACCGCGGGTCAGGAGAAGTTCGGTGGTCTTCGTGATGGATACTACATCAACGGCCAGTGCGGTATCATCATGTTCGATGTTACCTCGCGTATCACCTACAAGAACGTCCCCAACTGGCACCGTACGTACCACCCCCCTCTTCGCCTCCCCGGTGCTCACCATAGCATCATCGTATCATGAACTAGGGGACTAACGCGCGCAAACAGGTGACCTCGTCCGTGTCTGCGAGAACGTCCCTATCGTCCTGTGCGGAAACAAGGTCGACGTGAAGGAGCGCAAGGTGAAGGCCAAGACCATCACCTTCCACCGCAAGAAGAACCTCCAGTACTACGATATCTCCGCCAAGTCCAACTATAACTTCGAGAAGCCCTTCCTTTGGCTAGCTCGCAAGCTCGTTGGCAACGCTGCTCTGGTATGATTTCCCCCTCTACTTCCTTGTAGCAGTCCCATTCGGCAAACTCCATCCCGATCCCCCGTCGTGGGTAGCCCAGTCCGGGAGCAGACTCTTCTAACTTTGTCTTATAGGAGTTCGTTGCCGCTCCTGCCCTCGCCCCTCCCACCGCCCAGGTCGACGAGGCGCTCGTCGCCGAATACGCCAAGGAGATGGAGCAGGCTGCCTCCATGCCTCTGCCCGGCGAGCTTTCTGAGGACGACTTGTAAATTTCCGATGCAGGTGTAGGGTGAAAAGCGCCTGGGGAAGCGAGATCATGATTTCTCCCGTGATGAATAGCGGGTTTCCAGGATGTTTGTGATGGATTAGTTGGCATGAGGGGGTGTCGGGTGTGCGGGGGTGTGACGCATAAAGGGGAGACACTTACCGACACCGCGACGAAGGAGAGCTCTAGTGAGGGATAGCCGAGGGGTCCGGTGCGATGGCACTCGGGCCTAATTCTAAGGATAATGGTTAGAGTCCCATGTTGGGAATGGTTGAATGGTAGTTGATTAGACGCGGACTAGGACAATATACGTCGTCATCCAGGCTGTGAATCCTTTCGTTATGTATGGTATTATTGCCTTGCCCTGTGCTGGCATATTAACAACCGAGACCGTGTGTACAATAATCCATCAATTCTGGGAAGCACCTGTTCGAGGGACGGAAGAGATGGCGGAGTTAATATGAGGTAGTAGCCTTTTACCCGCAACCCGGATATTACGGGCTATAGACTCGCGCAGTGATGTCAGGAGGGAGATAAATAGATCTTTGTGTAATATGTGACTGTCTGGATCAGTGGGATCCGTGAATGCAAAAGTACACAGCTCATTCCTCGAGACTCATCTGGACGGGCAGACCATCTCTCCTATATTCATGGCTTACAGCCACTTGGCTGTCTAAGTGCGCGTATCTCTAGCCCTCTCGATTCTCACCTTCTGCCGGGAAACCGGGGAGGCACTAAGTCAATCATAATGATGCTTATCCAGAATACATCCCTCCTCCTCTTTGTCCTTGTCGACCTGACCACCGCTAAATTCCCAGCCTGGTCTACTGCCCCCAACCTCCAAGCATCTTTCCGATATCTCCCTCCCCATGGCAAGCGAGCAGAAGGGACACTCACCGAAGTCGCCCTATCTAACACCACAGCGGTCCGGTTCAAAGAGACCAAGATATGTGAGACGACGGCGGGCGTGAAGTCCTACTCGGGATACGTCCACCTGGGGGATGTACATACCTTCTTCTGGTTCTTCGAGGCTAGGAAGGACGCGGAAACGGCGCCAGTTACCCTTTGGCTTAACGGAGGGCCCGGATCAGACTCCTTGATCGGGCTGTTCACTGGTTGGTCTACCCCCCTGGCCACGGCCCTGACGGGGCGGTCTTCTATGAGATAGAGGGGATCGTTATGATATGACAGAGGTAGCACAGCTGATGGTCGTAGAGATCGGACCGTGCAAGATCAATCCGGACCTAACAACGACCCTGAACCCATCATCGTAAGGATACCCCCCGTCGGCGCAGAGAGACCTGACGCAGATCTGACATCCTGTGTCGCTTAGGTGGAACGAGGAGTCGAACCTGCTGTTCCTGTCGCAGCCCATCGGGGTCGGGTTCTCGCATGGCGCGGCGCCCGGTTCTGACGAGGGTGAACCAGACTGGAGTGGAATCCAGGGGGTCAATGTCACTCAGGTCGACCGAACAGAAGCGGCGGCCATTGTGGCCTGGCACACCGTCCAGGCGATCCTAGAGAAGCTTCCTGACATTGGCTCCGACGTCCAGTCGAGAGAGTTCCACCTGTGGACTGAGAGGTATGTGAATTCGCTAGAGGGACGGGAGCGCGCGTCTCTACTAATGCTCCCGCCATGTTTGAAGTTATGGAGGACACTACGGCCCTGGTAGGTAACCGATACGGATCCCGCCAATCATGAGTACATGTGCATACCTAATCCAACGATACAGCTTTCTACCGGCACTTCCAAAAACAGAACTACCGGATCCGGGGTGGTGAAGTAGAAGGGATTGAGCTCGAGCTCAGGACACTTGGAATCGGTAATGGCATCATCGACGCAGCAACCCAGTTCCCGTTCGTGAGTATCCCAGCCACATACTCTCTTCCATCTCTCCGTTGTCCGCTTTAATACCTTGCGTTTTCCGGTCGTGTTAACCCTCCCCGAGTATCCCAATTACGCGGCGAATAATACCTACAGCACCGATGCCTTGGACGAGAAGTGGATCGACTACATGACCACGGCGTGTTACATGGTAAACGGTTGCTTGGACCAGCTATGGCGGTGCAAGCAATCATTCTCTCAGAATTCAGAGGGGTACGCTTGAGTACCAGATAGAACACTCGACTCCCCGCATGTATGCTAACTCCCATATAGTGTCGAGACGAGGGCGCTTTGCTCCCAAGCGGCAAACATGTGTAAGTGCACTCAGCCCCTAGCCCCCAGCCCCGCAGGGAAGCCAATTCCCGTCTGGGGTCGGGTGAGAGGAGATGGCACTGATCCCGATAAACAGGCAGGGACAACGTTGAGGGCCCATACTATGCCTATAGTGAGCGTAGCATGTACGACGTGAGACGGGGTAGCAACTTTCAGGCGTACCCGGATTTCTTTGTCAAGTACCTCAACCTGCCCGAGACTCAGGAGGCGCTGGGTGTCGACATAGAATTCGAGTACCAGGAGTCGAGCTACGACGTCTACCTGAATTTTCAGCACTCGGGGGACTATGCCTACCCGGGCTTCTTGGAAGATCTGGAATACTTACTGGACAAGGAGATCCGGGTCCTGTGAGTCGGTCTTATGGTCAAAGGGTTCGTTCCCAGACGTGGGTCTTGTGCTAACCGGGAGACTAGGCTGGTATACGGAGACGCAGACTACATCGGTAACTGGTGAGTAGCCTGTCCCCAAGCTATCAACACAGGGCACATGGGTCCAAAACTTACATAGACTGCCTGACAGGCTCGGGGGTGAAGCCGTCTCACTGGCCCTCAACCACGCACAGGCGCCCTTCTTCAGAGCCTCGGCATATAGGCCCCTCACCTCGGGCGGGGAAGAGCACGGGAAGGCCCGGGAATTCGGAAGCCTGGGCTTCGCGGTGGTGCGCGCGGCGGGACACCTCGTGCCGATAGACAAGCCGGGCGTGGCGCTGGACATTTTTAGGCGGGCGATCCGGGGAAAGGACCTAGCGTCCGGGGAGAAGGAAAGGGCGGATATGGTGGAGATCCCGTTCGCGCCAGATGTGCCTTGGGAACCCGAAGGTGAGGGCGGCGGGGAGGACGCGCACGGCGAGTGATGACGGCTGAGGTGTGCACTACATACTGATGTTTTGAGGACATCCTCCATCATTCCTTCTATGGCCTCGTCACACTTCCACCCGACCCCCTTGTCGTGTTAAGCAAGCCATTTTCTGAATCGCCGCTTGAGATCCAGGATTATCTGCAACCGCATCTCCTTCAGGTTCTTGTTCTTGCCTATGGTCATTGAGTAACGTTATATTCTACAACTTCGAATAAGTGAATACAATTGCTAAAATTACTGTAGCAATTCCCGGATACTGAGAGAGAGCTTCGTAGCTCCCGGTTGATAAGGAAATGCTCAGGCTTGCTGCGCTGACCAGACGTCTGCGGCGTATACCTGGAGAGTGTCGATATCAAGAATGATGTCGCTTTCGCCAAAGCCTGGTTGTCTAAGGAAGAGGAGGTCGAACTCCAAGCGCAGGGCCCCCCTATGAACCACAAATGTCGCTGGATCGTACGACGTCGTCGAGTTGGTTATTTTGAGAACCTGAGCTAGGTTGGGCCGTAATTGGGCGGCTGCTCGTGTTATGGCCCCGGCTCGCGGCTCATGGACGGGTGCTTCGGTCCATTTTTCAAGGGTTATTGTGCGTTCGGATGGGATGAGCTTGACCAGAAGAACAATCTTTACTCGATGGCCCGAGGCGGCAAACCACCACCGCATATCTTCTCGCAGCTGATCCAGCGTCTCCGAAACGCCCGCCTCAATGACGATGGTGGGCCAATCGTTGGCACGCTCGGGCTTAGGACCGCCAGTAGAGTCACCTTCTCCTTGGTCCCCACCGGAACGGCGAGCCGGACAGGTCACATTCCCCATCTCGATCCACGAGTGATTTAACCCCATGAGCCTGATTGCATAGTTGATCTCGGACCAGAGAGAGCGGTGGAGAGCTTCATGGTAGTGGGACGTTCGGACCACGATAATCAGGAGTGCGCGGCCTGCAATATACCGGCGAACAAGGAATTTTGTATGCCGCCTTTCTCTCTGGCTGTCAAAGTCAGAGAACGCCCTGGGCGAGATATCTTGAAATGGTCAGTCATGCAAGCAGGCAAGATTGGGACGGGGGCGTACGAGACAGACTTTGAACAGTTAAAACAACATCCCCTGGAGAAGGATCCGCTCTCTCCTGCTTGATTGCTTTGAATAGACCATCGACAGTGGTGAAGTTGATAGTTCTAGAGCCGCGCTCTGGTTGAGATCCTGTCATCGAAGTACTCTTCGCCGGTACGGGGGCATCCAACATCGACGGAACAGAAGACCTTCCAGCATCGCCTCGTAACGATGACATTGCGTGGTATTCAACTTTCGAGGTGCACGCAGATGACCGGAGTTGGTGGCGCAGACTTGCTGCGTAGGCACCGTAGTGATAGGAGACGCGAAGAGTGGTTTACCGTTACCTCGAAACACTAGGCGCGTTTACTTATGGTACGGTACATGTAGTCCTCGTATGAGCACAGGCGATGATGTCCTAGATGGCAGAGCAGATGGGGCCCGCCCGAAATTGGATGACGGGTCGCAGGCGCGTCGGTGCAGGGATGCGAAGTGTAGCTTCTTTCGGCGGTGAAGGATGTAATTGTGTGGATTGGCCAATGACGAAAAAAAACTCTTCAAAGAGAATGAGTCTGAAGAAAGACCGCGTTAACCATTGAAGACTGATAAACTGGTAAGGTAGCGAGATGGAAGAAGCTTGATTTGTATGAGTTTTCTCGAGGAGAGAGCTCAGAGAGGGCATTATCATCGATAAGTAGGTAGGTAATGCACTCAGCACATCTAGTACATACATGGTATCAAGTTATGGTCTGATCATCGCCATGGAAGGTACGGCCGGGTACAACTGCCATGAGTGACCCGAGAGAAGTATCACTATTATATCGAAGTCCCAACTAATATCTGCCCTCTCATGTCTAGCGCTAAGCCTATAACTCGTCGAGGTCACGTGAGGAATGTTGACATGGTTTCCTGTTTGGGGCAGCTGGGGCAATGTTCACGCGACGTGACTGGCTGGGCGGGGCGCCACTCGACGCGGCGCGGGACCTGGACTGGGGTACAAGCAGGTGAGGTACCTTGCAGCTATGTACTCGGATTAATGATGTTGGATCGTGGACCCTTGTCATTGTCCCACCGCGCTCGCGGCACCCGCGAGGTTCCTTTCCATGTCGGCTTAAGAGCTCTCCCGCCTTTCCACCCTCTTTAACCCCCTGCACTCTTTCGGACCTCGACCGCCTCCTCGCCCCAAACTCGACCATTTTCACCTCTTAGTATCCATCCAGAACGACAGATACCCCGACGCGTTTCTTATCGTTCTGATGCCGTCCACTCGTTCATAACACTCTACTTCTCCCTTTAAACCTCGAACCTCCATCACCCCGTGCTCCAAATCTTCCGTCCTCATCCCACCATGGCATCGACCGGCTCCTCCCCTTCCTCGTCGCTCGAGTCTCCCGGACACGTCGTGGCATATGAGCCCGGCCATATCACGCCCCCAGACACGACCAGTCCTTACGGGGAGCTGACTGTAGTTAATGTTGACCCTCAGAAGCACCCAAAAAACAAAAGGAAAAGGACACAGTACGAATACCCCGTCCCAATTGGCAGCGACCTCTATCACCCCCGGCCTACGCTTGATTGTAGACAGCCATCAGCTAACTAGAACCCATCCAGGGCCGGAGACAAGTCTGTATTAGAAGCCGCCTACCGGGACAACCCGAAACCAGACAAGATAGCGCGTCTTGAGATCGTAAAGCGCGTCTCGTTGAACGAGAAGGAGGTCCAGGTAAGTCGACGCGCCTGCTAAGTTATCGCTGCCAGATTCTCGTAATACCCCAGGCTCTCCTAACCTATTGATGTAGATCTGGTTCCAGAACCGTCGACAGAATGACCGCCGCAAGTCGCGTCCCCTCACGCCCCAAGAGGTTGCCGCCCTCCGCTGCGGTGGGATGCAGATAGTCCCCGATCCCTCGTTACCGACGTCTTCAATGCTCGCCGAAACCCCTTACTCACCGTCTCCCGCCCCTGCTCCCGCCCCGGCAGGGGACGCCACGACCAACCCGTCGCCGCCCATGTCGTCACACGACTCCGGCAGCCCTCAGCCTCGGGAACAAGCTTGTAGCGACGCCAACGAGTCCCCTAGAAACGGAGACTCCGAGAAGGAGATAAAGGAGGGTGTAGTGGAGCCGGAGCAGACTGCAAGGTTGGGCTCGACTGCTCACTCGCCCGGCCTCTCCCAGTCGTTCCCCGGGGCCTCGGGAGGCTACCTTGCCAATCGGTGGAATGCCAGCACATTGTCAACACCATCAGCGGCACGCGACGAGTATCAAAAGTATGCCCTCTAAACGCTGATGCTCACCGGCTCAAGGAGACTGACTAACCTGAAATTGCAGAGCGGAATTCTTCACTCCTCCATCCTGTGCGTCCTCCAGGTCTGATATGAACGGCAACTCTTCCCGTTCCTCACGGGTCCGACTCTCATTCTCGTTCGACGGCAAGGCGGAGATTGTGTCTAATGACGCAAGCCCGCCCCGCGTCCAACCTGAGCGGCCCATGTCTACCGCGCCCACCCTCCCTCAAGTCCGCCCCCGCGGACTCCAGCGTAGCCACAGCGCCCTCCCCAGTGTAACACTACCGCCCATCTCAACACTAACCGGTGGCCTCCCGCCGCCGCCGCGCCTGCTCCGGGGCCGGTCCCGGGATGTGAACGCGTGGGAACTCTGCTGCGACGACGAGGCGCCCGACGACCTCACCAAGATGGCCGAGAACGAGGCAAACGGCTCCGCCCTGGCCGCCATAAGCCTCCTCCGCTCCACCAGCTGCGTCCTCCAGCCCAGCTCCAACAAGCGAAACGCGCCCCTCTCCCGAAACCCACAGCGAAACCCCCTCGCGAAGAAGCCCAAGCTCGGCAGGAGCCATTCCAGCATCTCACGACACGGCGTCCCCGACCCGGAGAAGACTGCCGATAATGACGACGTGTCTAAGGAGAAGGACTTCCCGACGAAGAAGCTGCGGGTCTCCATGCTCGTCTCCCCGTCCGGCGACTCCGACAAGGAGAACCTGAGCCCGGACGAGGACGGCAACCCTCAGCTCCTCGCCACCCACCGGAGGGCGCTCCCGCAGACGCAGTCCCGACGGGCAGGCAAGGCGCTAGAGGAGCAGTCCGGGGCCCCCGCCCTCGGGAACTCTCGCGGCGGCACATCGTCCGTCTTGCAGAGGGTGAAGCGGGCCGGCTCACCCCTCAAGATCTTCGAGGATGGCGGAGAGGATGAAGGGGAGAGGGTTAGGCTCCCTGAAGTAGAGACTGAGAGCTTCATGAAGAGGGGTGTGAGTCCCGGGAAGATGGGGGACGCTGACTGCGTTGCGGGTTTGCTAGCGCTTAGCCAGGGGGCTTGGCAATGATTTTTTTTTAATATCTGTCTGTCTGAGTGCATCTTGGGCCCAAGACTGCCCCCTGTCTTTACCTGCCTACGGGATGGGGAAGGGGGAGGGGGAGATGGGATACCAAGCGTGCCGAGTGTAAGAAAAACGAGGCTAGGGAATCATGACACGGGAAGAGGGGAAATGGGTCGAACCTGGGTGTTGCAAAGGAAAAAAAAATCAAAAGAGGACCAATCAATAGTTAATCTTTGGCGAATTTTGTGTATGGGCTTAGCGGTGAAAAGGGGGGAGGTGGGAGATGGAGAGTGAAGCGCTATCGACAAACCAGTTGGTTATTGTTTTGTGGATCGATATATAGCAAAACGGTATAGAGGTGTGCGAACTTCGAACCCAGATGAAAGAGAAAAATACTTTCAGAACCTATCGGACTCGATTGATATCAGAACCTTCTATGCCGTTGACGAGCGCCGTGACTGAGCTGATCCCCCGTTGCTCTGGCGGAGGGGAGGAGGGGGGACGGACGTGTTAGGCGAAGAGCAAGTCGCAGATCTCTCTACCAGCGTCTATGTCTCTTACAGGAGGAGGGTAGTACAGCTTGAGATCTACGCGTGACACGGCGGGAGATCTCCCCCCCTCCGTTCCAGCTTGGTCCGATCCCCCCTTTCCCCGCTTTCCTCCATCCCTACCCTTAACCTCATCCTTGTGTTGATCAGGAATGCAGCATTAGATATTAGATACCTCCCACTTCCCGCCCTCCTCGGGTATTCCTGTCTCGGGAGAACATGCAACATCATTTGAATGGAACCCATGACCTGTCTGTCCTGCGGCGAACCGAGAACTGCCTCGGACCTCAGGTTCCGAGGTTGTATTACCTTGAGCTTTCCATATCGCGAATTGGTAGGTAGATAGGCGGTCTGTAGTTAAGGTTCAGGACCAGGGGGCCCGTGGCCTCCTCCTCATGGAATAGCTCTGCGATTCGCGCCAATTGCTTTATAAACAACAATAGTAAATATATATTCCCATGCCTGTATGTGTAAACCCCGAAAAATAGGCTATGTGCCAGGGAAAGCTCTTCATAACGCTTCCAAAACGACAAGTAGTCGGTTTCATATCTAGTCTTTCGAATAGCACGCTCACGATATCTTCATCGTAGGCCCCTCCTATATCCCAAGAGAGGACTAACCAACCCCCCTTTCCGTCCACACGCCCGCCTAAAAACCAACCGACGTAGGAAAGATCCGTTCATAGCTTTATGCTTATGAAGATGCACCCCCCTCCCCGCCCCCCCGCCTAAAAAGAAAGGAAAAGAAAAGAAAGAAAAAATGTCTATATGCTCGCTCACATGCCCAGCAGACTCATCTGCCTTCTCAAGGGACTAGCGCTAGTGCTCCCCTCCTCGCTCGCGTAGTACGCCGAGTCCGTGTCGATGTCCCACTCACCGCCCTCAACACCGCCGCCTGCGGACGAATCAAACGCCTTTTGCGTTGCCTCTCGCACGTTCCACCTCAGCGTGCGCGAAACGCTATCGAACCACTCGGTGTCCGTCCGCGCAACCGTGGGGAACGGGTACTGACTGGCCGTTATGGTGACGTAGTCGCCCTGCCGTAGCTCCAGGCGGCCCTTGCCGTCGAACGCGCAGTAGGCCGTGGCGCGCGAGTTGTGTGGTACCGACACCTTGAGCGCCATTGTGTCACTGAGTACCATGGGCCGGAACGAGAGGGTGTGTGGGCAGATAGGGGTAAGGAGGATGGCGGGGATGTCCGGGTGGACGAGGGAGCCCCCGGCGGAGAGAGAGTATGCGGTCGATCCTGTCAACGTGTTAGCGCAGGAACACGTCGGCGCGGCGCCTGAAGAGAGTGGGGAACTTACCAGTCGGGGTGGAGAAGATACAGCCATCCGCCTGGACGACGGTGAGAAGCTCATCGTCACCATAAAGCTCAAGGTTCGAGACGTAGGGGCTTGGGCCGCGGTCAATGACGAGCTCATTGAGCACCTCGAACTGTTCGCCCTCCTCCGAGTCTTGACCAAAACCATTCCTGTAGACCGTGCACGTGAAGCGCATACGCAGATTCACCTTCATGCCCTCCGGGCCCATGATGCGGTCTAGGTGCTCCCTATACCGCTCGTACTCAAAGCTTGTCAGGAACCCAAGACTTCCGAGGCTGAAGGACAGCACCGGAGGTACGACGCGCTGGAAGAGCCACGACGTGAAGAGGACTGTGCCGTCGCCACCGAGCGTAAGGACAAGGTCGAACATCTCCGGCTTGCTCCAGCACAGGTCCGGAGTCCAGTACTTGAGCATGTCCGCGAAGCGTGGGTCCTGCGCGATAATGCCGGGGGCATCGAAGCGCTTTCCGTTGCGCAGCTTGGCGTCAACATAGACGTTCACGCCGACATCGGAGCCATACCTCGACGTCCTGAGCAAGAACTGAGCCAGCTCTCTGGTCATATACACCAGCTCGTTGTCACGTGCCTTGGTCACAATCATGATGTTGCGGACTGCCCGCTTGATGGGCCGTCTCTGCAGCTGCTTAGCAACCTCGCGGACGCCGGTAGCGGTCTGAACTAGGCGGGAGTGAGACATGTACTGGTCGTTTTTAATCTCCTCGAGGACCTTGTCGATGTCGACAGCGTCGTCGAAGCGCTGGTGGTAAAAGCATGGTGACTGAAGGGCAGCGGGGAAGAGGTTTGAAACGGTGGGGGTGATATTTCGGCTGGCGATCTCATTGAGCGCGTCGGTGAGCTGGGACGACGACGAGGTTCCGGGTCGGTTCTCGACCCTGCTATGGGACGACAGCATTCCGGTCAAGCTCAGATTCTCGGGCTTGTTAATCCTCGCGACCGAAGCCAATGCCTTGATTATTGTCTGGCGAGGAGTATCTTGTGACGGATTACCTCTCCGATGGCCGGGTTGGTGAGACTGGGGTTGAGATTGAGACTGGGCCTGAGTCTGGGTCTGGGTCTGGGACCCGATTGCGACGACGCCTTTGGGGGCCGCGGCGGCGGGGTCGCTCAGAGATGGTGGAGCAGCGGCTGTGGTTTCGCTAGGGTCTGCATTTCGAGAATCGGAGCCAGTATTCAAAGGGGATGGGTTGGGAGGAGGAGGAGGAGCAGAGCCTAGACGTGCGCTTGAGGTGCGAGGGCGGTCCAATATGCTATTAATATACCTGTCCGACTGGGGAAAGGGCGGCAGGTTACTCAAGGCAGGGTGGAGAGACGTGGGGGAGGTGACGGTGCTTCGCGACATGGTAAAAGTTGGTTAAAAGTTGGTGGGGAACCGGATAAGCTTGGCGGCCACGAATTCGGACTCGGACTTCGGATGTAACGGGATTGGGGCTAGTGTTGATCGGTTCGCACTTTCTCCCGCTTTCCTTCTAATGACGGAACAATAATGTACTCGTACTCGGTGTATTTGAGGAGCTTTCCGGCGGATTTGCCGTGTTTAGCACGCTCGCTTCGTATTACTTGTCCAGAATCAGACGGTCCGGTGTACGAGCACCGAGTAGTGATTGGGTGGTGCTGCAGGGCTTGGCCCAACTGGACGGATTGCTCGGCGGTTACACAGGTGACAGCAGTCGAAGAGATTGTCCAGATGTGGGCGTTTTACCACACCTGTACAGGAGCTCAGCGGTTCCTTTTTCCTCGGTGTGACTGAGCCCTACCGCGAAATGGTTAGTATACTGAGCTGGACAAGAAGCAATATTCAATATCACCAAGACGTCACCACCCCTAGTTACTCAGAAGGGTGTAGCGTGGTGGGCCAGGGGTTGGGAACGGACTGGGGTTAGAGTGGTGGCAGTAATATGACGTTACCTTTTACAATCCGCGCTTCCCGTCGTTGTAGATGGGGGCCGTGGCGGGGCGGTGGTGGTGGTGATGGTGGTGGTGGTGACGGCAGCTGAGAGCTGCGTTGTTCCAGGGAGGTGGTGGTGAGGTGCAGATCGAGGCGCACGCACGTGGTGTTCGAATATGCAGAGTGAGATGCAGAGTGAGGTGCAGTGTGAGATGCTGCAGTCGAGGACGAATCAAATGGTTGAGTAGCGAAATGCAAGCGGTTCGCCTGGGACCAAGGGCCGACTAACAGGCGGGTCTTATGCGCAAAACTTCGAGACTCAACTGGAAAGGTCGGGAGGTAGAGGTAGTCGAACAAATTATGACTTTCGATCCAGCGATTAAAACAAAGAGTGGGCAACAAACAGCCGCGTCGGTTCTGCAAGGCAAGACAAAAAAAAGAAGAAGAAAAGCTAAATAATGCCAGAAAAAGAATATACAAAGAAATGAAGAAAATATACAACGAGCTCAAGAGTAGCACGAGGCAAGCAGCAAGACGGAGGGAGGACGGCTCGAGAGAGATAAATCGCAAGAACTTCCAGAGCTCTGCTTCGCTGTCTTGCCTACTCTATAAATGAGCGCGGGGGGGGCGGAGGGTTTGGTTGGGTCTATGCTGAGAAGACTGGGGAGGAAAGAAGCTCCGTTCGGCTCCGTGGCGAGCTTATATTGTTCGAGGACGAGGACGAGACAATCCTTCCCCACATACCGTACTAGAATCCCGAGGCTGGCTCGTTGGCCACCGCACCGGCCGTGATAGACGATCAAGGATGAAAAGGCCGAGGACGCGTTGCGGCCTTGTCCCAGCGCGGTTACAGTCCGTCTGGTTGTCAGGGGGGGGGGCCGACGGGCCAGACCAGAGGAATGCCTCCCAGGGACCCCAGCTCTGGGGTGTGTCGTGAAGCCGAAAAATCTTGGCACCCTAGAGTCCCTTTGTTGTGGACCAAACCTTGATGGAAGACCCTTGCCTCCTTGTCACGATGTATCAGACTATCACAGCTTGGCGGGAAGGTCAGACGGAGAAGTGGGGGCAGGCACGGGCGGCAAGGGGGGAAGGGGGGAAGGGGTGAAAGGGTGTCACAGACACATGGCATGTGCCTTTGTTAGTGTACTAGTACCTAAGATCCCCCTAATAAGCACTAGTTTTAGGCACCATTTAAGTTCCTGTACTAATCCCCCGCCAAAGGAGCAAGTACCCCAGAAGCCCCATGGACCTAGACCATCCTGAAGCACTGGTCTGGACTCAAGGGGTGCTTTGAGGACATGGAGATTCTGGGTGGCTCCAACGTCTCCACCAACCACGGCTAGACTTGTCGTCGCTGTTTACCTGCATGCTCCATCACCTCGACGAGAGTGAGGACGCGTCTTAGCGATGGTGAAATGATAACGAGTGATACATATCGGTCCTCCAATGGTTAATGTTCTCGGATGTGGTCAGGGGGATATTTGGCCAGGCCAGGCCAGAACCAGACGAAGGAGAATGTTGCGGGCTCCCTTGCCAAGAGCTGCCAATGGAGACTAGTTGACGATATCCCCGAGTAGGAGAAGTTGTCAAGTTTAACGAATACAACCTTCCATCGCCCCTGCGGGAAGGGGCGCTGTTCAGTCCTCGCACGGGTACTCGCACACCGTAATAGTACTCGTGATTCAGAGTAGGTAAGTTTTAGCGTCGACAGGCACGGACGCACCCCCGACAAGCACAGCACCCCTTCATTGTTCACTTGCTCTCCCATACCAGCTGCTACAGTTCGCGAGAGACTCGGGTAATATTATGACATTAACATGCCTTCGGCGTTCCTGGCGAAGATCTTGCTGCAACCGTTCTGCCGGTCAGGGAAAATCCTTACCCAGAGAGAGTCGTGCCGTTCCCGACGACGCCTTATGGGCCCTGACCCCGATCTTCGAACATTCGCTAGTCTCATATGGAACCGACTTGTGGGGAAGCGACAGGCGAGACGGTCTAGAGCGTGCCGGGCCACAGGGACCGTTACACTCATGGTGACGGGTCTAGATCCTGGTGGGGTTCTGTCCCAGGACGACGAAGACCCCGTAATAGGAGTATACACGTATGGGGTCTCAGCGTTTCGACGCCTTCTGTCCAAAATAGGGAGACGCGCTGGAGACGATTACAGGGTATTTAGACGAGGCTCTTGCGCCGTATAGCATTAGGTTCTCCTGGATAACCCACCCGCGTACATGCTGCCTGTAAGCTTCCAGGGGTGGGGTCTTTTAGGGGTGTTTGACTCGTCGCGCATCAGACAGGGTATAGCAGCAAGAGATCGCCATATCGCTCGTACCCCCAAGTAAGCTTCTCTTGACAGGCGGTGTGTAGGACAAGCTTCCGTGCGCCTTCCGTCACGGAGTACGGAGCGTTGTCCCGTTATTATTGATCTGTTACTCTGCCTATTTCTGCAAACGGAACGGCGAAGGGAAAAGTGTTTTTGCCTGTCAGCCTCCGACCCTTGACTCGCTTTGCAGCGAAATCCCCATGCCATACTCGTAGTTCCAACACCGGAGCTGCGATGAAACTTATCCCCTTTTCCTATAACCCAGCGCCTCCCTAACACGGCCAGGCCACGTCCCTCGTCTCCACTAGTGCCACAGATAACACCCTCCCTTCTTCCGAATGAGGATTTCGGACCTAAATTCGATAGCACGTGGCGTGGGTGTGTGGCTGATTCGACAGTATCTCACTCCTCTATCGGTCCAGTATCGCCCCCCCCCCTTTATCTCTTTCCATAAAGGACAAGATACGGCCGAAGCACGGCGCATCGTTTCAATAGCGAGCCTCAAGGGGCGTGGACCCACCTGTCTCGAGTCATGTCGTATCGAGCATCACGCCCCTGAGGCTCCCCTTGGCTTTAACACCGAAGGCCACCATCCCTAACGAACATGTCGGACTTCCCGCCTCCCCCGCCCCCCCAAAGCCTTTTTGCCGCGGACCCTGGTCGCAGAATACCACTTCACGATGGGATCCTCCAGTGCAAATCAGCCGCGACCTTCGAGGCCATGGCAGTCCGAATGAACTGCTTCATGTCGGCGGGCCGGGCTACCCCAGCCTTCTCGTCCGTGTCCATATCATCTTGTGATCGGAAACATACCTGGCGCGCCGCACCCACGACCTCGTCCCAGTCGGCCAGGGAGAACTGCCCCTCGCTCTCGGATAGGAGTAGGTCGCCTTCGGAAGTAAAGGCCAGGACATGCACGGATCTCGCGCGGGAGATCTGTACTGGGGTCGGATCGACGATGGTCTTCTCGTCGCTCGTGGCCTCCGGGACGATCACCAATGCGGCAGTCGCGATGCCCTTAAGCGGCATAGCTCCAGACAGGAGGGCCAGAATGGCCGCGTGGAGTAATGCCGGGATAATAGGGAGATTCTAACCAGGACCCCGTTGTCAGCAGCGGACGTATGAAGCGCCAAAGAGTCTCGTATGAGTAAGAGCATACGGGACGTGGGGGCCCGCTCCATGGGAGGACCGGGCTCGGTACGTACCATGTTATACTGAGTGACCTTGCCGTTTGCATATTCATTCTCTGGGATCCCCGTCACCTGGAGGGTGATCTGGATGAGACATCTCGGGAAGTTCCTAATTGGAATCAACTGGCGGAGAGCCGACTGTAAAACAGACTCGAGATGGCGTTCTCTCGTGCCTATATGTATATCCCATATTCATCCATGATAAGCTTACTGAAGCCAGGTGGCTCACACACCAAGGCGATAATGAGCCGGAGCGGAGAGGGGGGAAGGAAGGAACTGGATAAGGGGGGAAAGGAAGGGGGGGGGGGGGGTAGTCTAACCTCCAACTCCGGAGGACGGTCGTACGACGACATCGACAAAGGCTTCGAATGCGTACTCGTCGCGCTTGACGGTTTCTATGGGGCCGTTGACCGATGCGGTGACCTTGTAGCCCGCATAGGAGAAGGCGACGGACCCGTCCGCGTTCGGCAGGGGGGATATTTCAGCCTCTGGCTCTAGCCTTGAACCCATTGTGAAGGAAATATCGAAAATTTGCAGGTGAAAGAGGCGCGGCGAGGGTTGAGATTCTGTCGTCTTGTGAGCCTGTCGTGCCGTGCATCCAATGACGACCTAGAATTTTTTTTCTCCTAAAGTGGTAGGCGGCGTCGATACTTTAGGATACTAGGCGGGCTGGATGAGCGCGGGGTACTTTCTGGTTGGTGAATCCCTGGTACTAGGGACAACCTGAACACCCGTTACCCCGCTATGGGCCCGCCCCCTCTGTTCAATTATGGAGCAGAGCATGTCGTCGCTCTACTAGGCCAGTCGTTGCCTCCAAACCTCAGTACGAATACATCATCATTCAATTGCAACCCCTTCGCTACAATCCCTAACCGCCTCCGTTCACATTGAATCATAATACAACACCCAACGTCAGAAAATACATACCATCAGACCACGCCCCCCAATACCTCTCACCTCTCCTTCATCATGCCTGGCCCCGAGCCACAGGCAAGTGCTCCGGCCCAGCCTTCGCTGTCCCTGAAAGACCGCCTCCCCAAGCTCGAGCCTCGACGACGCCGTGGTAACCCGACGAATCCCACCCCTCGACCCGAGACGCCCTCGCTCCCGCCCCCTCCCGAGACCGACACGCTATCCTTCCAGACTCCATCGAGACGGATCCTCTCGAAGAGCGACCACGACCTATTCCTATCGTCGCCCACATACAAGCTTATCCTGGCATGGATCTTCAACCTGTCTGAGTCGGTAGAGGACACGCCCATCTCAGCCATCAAGGACGGCGAACTGGGCGAGTCTGTCAAGACGATCCTGGGAATACTGGACGAAGCGGAGAAACTTGTGGAGCAGGCACCTCCCAGTGAGCAAGGCGGCTCCCGCTTTGGCAACAAAGTGTTCCGCGACTTACTTGACCTTGTAAAGGGCAAGCTGCCGGAGTGGCACAAGAGGCTAGGCCTCCCCTCGGACGCGGCCATCAACGAGGCCTCGGCATACCTCTACCACTCATTTGGGAACTACGCGCGGATAGACTACGGCTCGGGCCACGAGCTCAATTTCGCCATGTGGCTCCTCTGCCTCTACCAGCTCGGGATCCTCCAACAAGACGACTTCAAGGCGCTCGTATTGCGCGTCTTCAGCCGCTACCTCGAGATCATGCGCACCGTCCAGTCGACCTACTACCTCGAGCCCGCGGGCTCCCACGGAGTCTGGGGCCTCGACGACTACCAGTTCCTCCCCTTCCTATTCGGCGCCTCCCAACTCCTGCACCACCCCTATATCACTCCGCTCTCGGTTCACCAGGACCTCACCCTCGAGGAGTTCGGCCACGACTACCTCTACCTGGGCCAGGTGGCCTTCGTCAACAACACGAAGACCGTCAAGGGTCTGCGCTGGCACAGCCCCATGCTGGACGACATATCCGCCGCCAAGTCTTGGGCCAAGGTCGAGGGCGGGATGCGGAGGATGTTTGTCAACGAGGTGCTCGGCAAGCTTCCCGTCATGCAACACTTCCTGTTCGGCTCCCTCATACCCGCCGTAGATGGGATGAGTACGGAGGAAGCGATAGTGGCTAGCGAGGAGGCGCAGGAGGCGGAGGGACACGCCCACCCGCACGTGCATGACCATAACGGGTGGGACGACCCCTGCGGTATCAAGGTGCCAAGCTCAATTGCGGCCGCGCAGGAGATGAGGAAGAAAGGGGCTCAGCAGCTTCGTAGGATACCATTTGACTAAAAGATCCCAAAGCCCCCCAAAATGAACGGGTCAAAGAAATAATTGGACTTGTCCAAAAATCATGTGCTATTAGAAACATTTACACCCGCTCCCCGCCGTGATTCATTATTTACATGTTAACTGCAACCTACAACTTGCTCTTCGCCGCCCCGGTGCACCTCATCAGCGCCCTCCCGTTGCTGAGGCACACCTTGGCACCCGCCACCTCCGTCTCGAACCTAACCTCCTCCCAGTCCCCGTCCACCTTGACGCCCGTCCTCCACGCGCGGGTGACGAGCTTGTCGCCGGGCCGCACGGGGCTGGCGAAGCGCGCCTGGTACTCCTTGATGTTTGCGGGGTTGCTCCCGCCGAGAGCCTTCAGCAGCTCGTGGCAGGTGCTGTTCCACGAGTACAAGCCGTGAAGGATGACGCCGCCGAAGCCCATCTTCTTGCCGGGGCCGGGGGTGGCGTGCAGCGGGTTGTAGTCGCCGTTGAGGCGGTACAGGAGGGCCGAGCCCTCGGAGGTCTGGTGCTCGATCACGACGTCTGGGGTCTTGCCCTTGGGCGGGGGGAAGTTCTCGGTCGCGGGGCCCTTGGGGCCGCCCCAGCCACCCTGGGCGATGTAGAAGGCGCTCCCGACGACGCGGGTGTAGACCTCGCCTGTGGCGGCGTCAACGAGCTCGGACTGGACCTCGACCACGGTGCCGGGGCGGCCCTTGTCGTAGACGCCGAGGACAGTGGTGCGGTTCTCGAAGCGGCGGCCCTCGGAGGTGGGGGGGAGGGGCTTGAGGAAGGTGATCTTGCGCTGGCCGTCGACGGCACGATTGGGGTCGAACTCGGGGACGCCGGGGATGGGGGTCGCCTTCTGGGCGGCGATGAAGTCGATCACTTCCTGGGTGGCACCCTTGAAGGCTGGAGTGCGCTTTGGTTAGCGGCTGGGCGGGGGACGTGAGAAAAGGGGGGAGGTGGGCTTTGGTGGACTTACGAAGGACGATTGGGTAGGTGGGGAAGACAGCAAAGTTGGGGTCAAGCTCCTGTTAAAGCTCTGGTTAGAACGGGGGCCGATTGAAGGAGCGCACTCGTGTGCATGTAAGAACAGGTAGGGGTTCCGAACGTACGTAGAGGAAGTGAAGCTCGTCGGGAGTGCAGCCGATGGAGTTGGCGAAGAGGAGAGCATCCCGCTTCAACCAGGAGACCTCCTGGCGGGGGAACTCGAAGCCTACACCTGGACCAGACATTTTCGATCTTGTGACGGGTAGGAGAGTTGATTGTTTTTGGAGGGAGGTTTAAGAAAAAGTTGGGTTTTTGTCTGATAGACTATGGTATACGGTAAAGGAAGGCGGTTCTTTAAAGATGTATGAGTAGAGGTGTAAGACGAAGGAAATATTTAGCCAGTATTAATGTTGGTATGGCGTATTATACGGCACCCAGCGCGAGATGCCGAGGTTCGAGGCGTGCAATAAGCTCGGGAATGGGAGCTTGGTCGTACGTAGCAGTGGTCTAGTTAGTGCCATGTCTGGGGTTGTGAGCGAGTGGGGAACGGCTAGCAGGCCCGGTAGATTTGGTGCGGAACCGTGTGAGGTCGGCAGCTGGAAGACACCATTGCAGAGGGAGGGAAGGGAGCCTCGACGTTTCCGTCACGGCCCCAATTGAGGATTCATCGCGACACAAGATGCACCAGAGCTTCATACAAAGCCCTATGAGAAATGGAAGATATCACTGTCGAGCCACTCTGCGCTCTACCATCAGTCCACGGTGTCAGTCTACCGAGTATGAGGTGTGGGATACCCCAGATCGCAAATGATGACTAATCGATGGGGGGGTGGGGGCGCCCAATACCCAGCAGCATCAGCATTGGAGGTACCTCGCTGTATTGGACCCCAGGAGTGGGATACCCCGGATCGCAGTTGGTGATGACTAATCGATGGGTTAGAACGCAACATGCCGCCGTCAAACACCAAACTGTGCCAGCAGATTCCCAGTTTGGCCATTGGCTTGCATTTGTAGACATAGCTTCACACATGTCGCTGCGGCTGCCAACCCCGACCGCCTTCCTTCGGGAAGGAGCCAGGGGTAAGCATCGGCGAATGCGTCACACGCGGGCGGTTTGAAGCGGCATTACATCATCACAACTACGCAAACCGCCGTGCTCCGTTGGAAACAACGTATCGCTCTTGCCCAAGCCCCCTGATAATAATCGCTATCTCCACAGCTAACCCCTCGCCGGGTACACTAGTACCATAGCGATATGATCCCCACCTTCCGCCCCATCACGAACCTCGACGCAGCCCACATCACCCTTTCTCTCTCACCTACCCACAAACACATCCGCATTGACCAGTGAAGCTATCACCATGGACGGAATCAAGCTCTACGACGGCTCGGACCCCGCTGCCGTCGCCTCCGTATGCGAGACGTACTCCATCAGCACCGAGGAGTTCGCCTCCCTCCGCGCCAAGACCGTAGCCGCGAAAGCGACGGCCTACTGCCCCTACAGCCAATTCCGCGTCGGCGCCGCCCTCCTCGCCGTCGACGAGTCCGCGGCGGGCGCCACGACCTGGGTGAGCGGCGCGAACGTCGAGAACGCCTCGTACCCTGTCGGCACCTGCGCCGAGAGGGTGGCGCTGGGAACGGCCGTCGTGTCCGGTATCAAGAAGTTCAGGGCCCTCGGTGTAGCGACGGACGTCTCCCCGCCGTCGAGCCCGTGCGGGATGTGCAGGCAGTTGTAAGTTTCTCTTTTCCTCGCGCGCAGGAGTGGATTCTATTCCTTTAGGCAAGGGGGTTTGTAAGTCGGTCCACAGTTTTGCTGAGTAGAGATGTGACCCTGCTCTGTTCGTCGTAGCATTCGCGAGTTTTGCGGCACTTCCATGCCGGTTTTCATGTTCGATAGAGACAACAACTTTGCCGTTTTGACGGTGATACAGGTACGCGAACCCTGCTCTCGGCCCTCGCGGGCCTGGTCATTGCTGACACCTGTAGCTCCTCCCCATGTCCTTTGGCCCGGATTCCTTGCCTAGCCCCGAGGAGCTCCTGGCGAACAGACCAACCTAGCTCCAGGACATGTTTTGTAAGGGTGGCAAGGCTGGTTGTGTCACCCAGGCTCCGAGAGAACTCACCGTTTTATGTTCAAGCGGGGAAGATGGGCTCTATGTAGGGCTCTGATGTGGATGGATGAATTGCTTGTTAAGCAAAGGCGGGTGTAATTGACCAAATCCTTTTTCCCCGTCCCTGCCAGGTACAAGTCCGTGTGACCTTCGCTTGCCGGCTTTTTGCAAGCTAATCTTTACATGAGAAGGCAGGACAGGGTCCGGCGGTGGAAAGTGAACAGGGTCGCATGCCTGGTCCCTGGTCCTGCTAAATCTCAAGTGGTGAAGTCCTCCAGACACAAGTCATCGAAGGGGATTGCTCATAATTCGGCGCTTGGATCACCCTGCGCTTCAGTGAGTGGAGCCCTGTGAACCAGATTCCAATTGGCTCATGGGAGTCTTTCTTCTAGAACGGTGACCCAGCTGGCGTTGAAGCACAAAAGCCAGGGCTAAGGCGGAGTATCCGACGGAGGTGCGGTACTCCTCCGAAGGCAAGGCTACTCGTAAAAGGAGGGTAAAAGTATAGCCATAAGGCCCGAATCCCGGTGGGCCTACCTTTTTTAGGAACCAGGGTTTAGTAGATTCCTTGTACAAGTACTCGTAGGAAATCACATCAGGTGTAACTCGTAAATATCGACTTGTATGGAACTACCTGTTACCTGGGAATCCAAGGATGATCGATGGGGGCTGCCGGCCAAGGCCTGACAGATGCATCCACCTGCCAAGAGTTTGTCTTCAATGATTCTGCCACCGGCCCTCAGAGTTCCCTACTTACACAAGTACAAGTGGACACTCCTCGTAATCCTCATGCCGGCCGGGTCATCGTCCTGTGCCGCCGGGTCCAAAGGCAAAACTTGACTCTCACAGCTCAGACAAGTAGTGTATCAATTGTCAAGAGGCAACTCAACTGGTGAGACTGGATGGAACACGTTCGGAAGCGCATGGTCGTGACAGGACAGACCAATTAGCGTTGACTCATTCTTTTAACTTTCTCCATAGTATTTGTGTTGTTGTCCGGAGTTCGGGAGGGTCCCAATCTTGATTTCCCTTGTCGCTGTTAATGTATTTATTGGTATCCATTACATGTAGACAACGGGGAAGAATACCTTGAGCCCCTGTCTAAAACCTTGTGCATGGTGCTAGATGAAGACTTAGTGGGTGTCAAGGTGGGGGCGGGGTCAAATTGAGAATTCCTCGAGGTCCGAGATAGGACGCGCCCGAAGTCTGCCCAGCGAACCTTGATCCTGGTTGTCTTGCTTTCCACGTGGGCTGTGACTCTACTAACACCGCTATCCGACCCAAGACACGACCGGGAATATAGTTATCCGCATCGAGTCACCCCAGCCAACCTCCCGAACATCAATTAGCTATTTGAGGACTGTGCCCGCAGACTATAACACCTTCGTTTGTGCTGCTTTGTGCCCAACATCATCGACGTCAACACCATCACCACCCTTGTTGGTTCTCAAATACCTATATCGCAAGAATGGATCTTGTAAACCAGTACGCATACCTCAAAATACACCCCATGTTACCTTAATCAGTCTTTCTATGCCACATCCCACCCCCAATGGCGCATGCCCCGCTAACACAGCCCCAGCCTAGAAGGCCGCCTCCTGTTCGCCATCCCAAAGAGTTGAGTCCACGCCCTCGCATGCGAACCCCGACGTCACCCTTCCTGGTGGAGATTCAGCTAACCAAAAACCCACATCTACAGAGGGACGGCTGAACCAAGCGACGCTTAACCTCCTCGAGGGTGCCGACATCCAGTTCAGGCGCGAGAACCGCCTCGATATCGCCCTCGTCAAGAACCTCCCCATCGCCCTCATCTTCCTCCCGGCCGCGGATATCCCCACCTTCGTCGGCGAGGGCCAGGTCGACCTCGGAATCACCGGCTGGGACCAGGTCCAAGAGCACGATGCCCGTGTCAGGGCCTACAACCGCACGCGGCGGGCCTCGATCAGCGCGAACGGCGGCGATCCGCAGGCCGATATCAAGGCCGCGCAGAGCGAGGTCGTCCTGAAGCTCGACTTCGGCCACTGCAAGCTTCAGGTCCAGGCCCCGGTCAAGGGGCCGTACGCCACGGCCGCGGACCTGGTGGGCAAGACCATCGGCACGAGCTTCGTGGACCTGGCGGCCGAGCACTTCGGAAAGCTGGAGCTGGAACTCGACGGGGTGAAGGAGGGCGATAACTTCCCCATGCCGAGGAAGCTGCGGACCAAGATTATAGAGCTCAGCGGAAGTGTCGAGGCCGCATGCGCGTTGGGAGTCGCGGACGGCATCGTAGATCTAGTCGGTGCGTACTTCCTCCCCCATCGTCCTTTCGCCTCTCAAGCACGCTACTCACCACCCACTCCCTTTTTTTGACTCACTAATCTCGTCCCGAATTCCACCCGCACTAACGTCGTATAACTAGAATCCGGTGAGACCATGAGGGCCGCGGGCCTCCAGGCCATCGACACCGTCGTCGAGTCCGAGTCCGTCCTCATCAAGTCCAGCAAGCCCTCCAACCCGGCCCTCGTCAACCTTATCGCCTCCCGCATCAGCGGTGTCATCACCGCCAAGAAGTTCGTTCTCTGCCAGTACAACATCCAGAGGACCTCGGTCGCCGAGGCCGCGAAGATCGCGCCGGGCAAGCGCTCGGCCACCATCACCGCCCTCGACGAGGAGGGCTGGGTCGCTGTGAGCGTCATGGTGGAGAAGAAGAGGATCGCCGTAGTGATGGACGAGTTGGCTTCGATCGGTGCGCAGGATATCCTTGTCCTTGACATTAAGAACTCGAGGTAGAGGGTCGGTATGCCTCTATGACTGGTATTGCTACCCGAGTGGCACATGTATTCAGCTTCTCCAACGAGATTGCCGGAAGAGGAGTACGAACAAGGGGATGGATGCGTTATTGGCCAAACAGGTAGGCTTTAAGGAGTCAATGGGGTTCACGCTGCGGTTATTACGGACATGGGAGCTACTATAATACAAGCTGTCACTTGGCACACTACCATCTACCCTTCGCCACCCAGGGTATGCTCTATCTACATCTCTACCACTTGTAGTATCCTGTAGTCCGAAGCACAACACGAGCGGCAGAGTTCTATCTACCACTGCTGTGAGACACATGTCTGCGCTTCCTCTTCGTGGCCTTGACCTCACCTGTGGTTGTGACAAAGGGGAGTTGGCAGTAAAGTCTTTCCCAAGAGCCATCCTTAGGTAGACATCTTATCCAGGTTATATCAAGATGTCTCTTCCCCTTGTAGAAAACTCCTGCTCTTCCTAGATTTTGATTTCCACCAGTGTATTCACCAGGTTGTGAGAATCCCTGTCTTTCACGATCATCCCTGTTCTTCTACTTGCAATACTTGTTCCCCCTTTTTCTCAGTTTCTCCAGCTCCCAGGTGATCGGAACGACTGTCAGCGGCTGTTTGACGTAGATGAGCCACCATCTGTAGAGAAAGAAGAGTAATAATATTGACGACTAATCGACCCTGTTAAGTTTCCCTCCCACAAAATCATTTCTTTCTTCCCAGTTCCCTTGGCCTCATCCTTATCCTCCCAGCTCTCACCTCATCCCTTTCTTCCACCATCACCCTATCGTCCTCATCTTCCTACCACCTCAAATCAAACCCAGCTAGCAGTACATCATTGCACTATTTTCTTTCGCATATACGACCAGAAAACGATTTCCCCACTCGAAGGAATCTCTTCTTCGCTTCGTCTGCAATTCGAGTATTGAGAACGCGGGCTCGTGTTGTCTAGAGGGCCTAGCAATCTGTCCAAAACCCTTAAGCTAACCAGCCCATGAGGGCTACGAGCTCCGGGGAAACAGCTACAGCTCTCCATAAGGTATCTCCCCATGAAGTGTCGCGCTTTGTCCCCCTTCGATTATCCCTGGTGGCATTGGCTGACCGACTGCATCCCAAGGATACGGACGATCTCGCCTGACGGCCCATTTCTATGCGCTGTCAACTCGCGTCGGGTATCTAAGAGCCGTTAGGTATGATATCAAGGCCAAGCAATGGCGCAGATATGTTTAGCTTACCAGAAAGCGCAAATATATCCCCTGATGCTCCATCAGCCACGAGGAACAGGGTAATCCAATGGCTCGTCCACGTAAAGTCCAAAGCCGAGATGACGGCAGACTGTCAGCTTCCTTGGGAAGGCAAGTATCTCCATTATTTTTTGACTCTTTCCTTGTGCCCATTAAGAATAGGGTTTTGGAGCTTGGGGTTCTTTCTCTGGATCTTCACCACGTTGGAGAGACTTTCATCTCAAACCTGAGTCCACTTCCAGTTCATTTGTGACCTGTCCAAGCAAGGAAAGTGCACCAACTTTCCACATGGGGAAAGAGCGAGGACCGGGTGCTCTATTCCACGTTGTGTTGCCTATCACCTCGCAAAGGGAAACCCCAGCCGCACTTCCTCTGAGTGCTGTGCACTTACCTTTTCGAACAACACTCCCCATATACCGAACTGTCACTGACTGGTTAACGTTCTCAAGAATCAACGGAGAGTTCGCCATCTCAACACCCGAACACAAGTCGTCATTGAAGCGACTCTGGAGGAAACTTACCCCTGAGATCAAGGGAAACCAGGGGAACCCCTCTCCCCAACGTCCTTCCGTCCTTCGCCACGCGAGCGTCGTGCTATACCGAGATAAAGTGGGTGGGTGTGGTGCCACTTTCTGGAGACCAAATCTAGACTTTGAGTCACCGGTAGGCCTCTCACTACCAGAGGTGAAATGCCATCAGCTAGAAGATTACTTCTCAGAGCTAATCATTCTCATTAGGCGTGCAGCAGGCATCCCCAATACATAGCGGCTTTGGGTCGTTCTCAACGGCAACGCCCTTCTCACCAGAGAGTAAAGCCTCGACAAACCAGAGGCTTCCCCAACAACCTAAGTTCATGCGGCAAGAGGGACTGCTCTCATTGCGTTAGAGGGGGGGGTCAAATTCTTTCTTCTGGGCACTCGAAAACATACCCCATTGAGAGAGGCTCCCAAGGCGCTCCTATTGCCCAACGCGTCACCACCACGGGGTTCTCGTCCAAAAACCAGGTCAACCATCCGAGTACTCCAGCCCTCATCAACCATCACAGATCGCATGGAGTAAGTCAGACTAATTCTGAACCGATGGCGCCCTGGAGTCGAAAGAAGAGAAAGGAGGCGCCTCCTCCCCTGTTCCATCCCGAGGCGGCCCCGCGCTTTTCACAAATGGCTCCCGTCGTTTTCGCGACCTCCCAAGCGAGTCAGCTGCCCACAGGTTCGTTTCATGGCACAGCTAATCCAGGGTATTCTCCGGTCTATTATGTCCCAGGATTGGGTCATACTCCAATTGTGAACTATCAGCAAAGCCATTTGCAGCACCAATTCCCGGTCCAAAGTCCGGTCCCCAAACATGACGGTTCAAGTGGCACAGACTCACCAACCCGCCTCGAGGAGCTTGAGACCATACAGGAGCGACTCAAGGAGCTGATTTCTCAGGAGAAGGGTATCACTCCTCCCTCCCTTGATAAGCAGCCTCGCCGACGCCTCCGTCGACAGGCCCAGAACCAGGAAAATCCGCCCGCACACCCGAGTGTTCGCGAAGTTACTGGAAAATCGCCCAGGTCCACGCTGAATGGTACCAGGCTGCATGTATGCTCTGATTGTGACTCTCTTCGGTCAGGGTGGTTCCAAAAACTCCATGCTTCCACCGAACGCCGCAACTTCTGTACTGATTGCCAGATCAAGCGGCTCAAGAAACATAAAGAGAACCCGACATTTCCAATCGAGCATTTCTGTTTCCAGTGTGGGCAAGCTCGAACAAAGCAATTTTTGAAGGCGAATCCAGACGCCGAGAGCCGCGTCATAGCAAACCTTTGCGAGGAGTGCCTCCTTTATTCCAGGTCTCGGCAGTTCGTTCCGGAGACGAGTGTCGTTGGTTCTGATGAGGGCGATGAAGAAGTAAGTTATGCTACCACACACTTCTAATTCCGAGGAAAGGAATGCAGGGCTGACAGAGAGGGCGCAGTCGGTTGTGGCCTCGATATTAGGCCTCCAGCTTGGTCTCAATGGTGGAGCCAACGCTGGACTATTTGTCGACGACGACTTTCACTCTGATTCCACGGTAGTCGAGGGAGGCACATACCAATGCTACCAGAAGCTTTTCGGGGCCAGTGAAAAGTCGTCCGGGGAAGCCAAAAAAGCTGAACCTAGCCATACGCCGAACTCCCACACGGTTGGAGAGAGTCGCCAGGAACCTGGCCGGACTTCATCCACATCGCAGGCACAGGCCTCAGCTGGCCAGGATCGACCGGGCCCTACGCCTTACATACGCGCCCCGCCTCCCAAGCCCTCGAATCGGCTCAAAAGGGGGAATACCGGAAAGTCTAGGAGTCCCAAACTTCAGCAAGGGAGTAGCGTTTCGGAAGACGAGTCCTCTAGTGGTAGAGAGGCCAGCTCCAGTTCCGATGACGGTGAAGACTATGACGGGTATAGGCTGTGTCGTCACTCTACAGACACTCGTTCGAACAGATTCTCTCGCGGAAAGAACCACCGAGGTCGCCGAAGATCAGCTAAACCATACCTGGAAAAGCGTCATCACGGAAGTATGTGTCGACGTGCGCGGCTCAGGAAGGCTAGAGAAGATTCCTGTGTACGAGCGAGCCATGGTCACGGCCGACATCGCGGCCGTTCGCAGAGAAGAGGACTTTCGTCTTCTTCTGATAGTATCTCTGAGCATGGTTATGATTCGGATTCGGATTCGGATTCGGATCATGATGTACCATGCTCGAGATCGAGAAAACGCGCGAGCAAACATGGAGTGAGAAAGCGAGGGTATTTTGGCCATCCGTTCTCTCGGCGGTCCAGACCATCGAGAAAGTCTAACCGGCGAAGGGACGTGAGTAAAAGAGAGACTGATGAATCAACCGAAAGTTCCTCGGACTATGACTCTTTCTCGGACTCGACTACAGACACTTTTGGCCCGAAGAAGAGGTGCTCTGGATTGAAGGGCAGAGCCATGGATACGGCTAGTGAGAGCTCGTCAACAGAGTATTTATCTGGAAAGCGTCAGGCACGACCCAGCCGCTGCTGCACGAGAGCCAGATCAACTTCACGCGTGCGGTTCAACCCGGAAGTCGAGGTGCAGAAGCCCCCCACCCCAGGGCCCAGTGGGGTGTCTGATGTGAAGTGCGAGAATTGCTCCATGAAGCCAAATGAGGTAAACATCCACGCATACACCGCCACGCTTGGACGTGAGGCACTGAGCACTCAAGACCATGGCCAACCTGGTCCAAGGGAGACTGATCCCAACGCCGGACGAGAGGCTGAGCGCCGAGCTCGTAGCCAGAAGGCTTATAGTACGATCTTCGGGACACCAACCCTAGGGGGTGGGTCAAGTAGATGGAAGGATTTCGCATCTCAGAGTGCTGGCCCGCAGAATGATGGTTCTTCGGGGCATGTCGGATCGGTGGGGTATGAAAACCGACAGCACAGCGGCCATCCGAGCAATCAATTTTTTGGCAGCTACCAAAATGGTGCTTCCCAGCCAAGCTTCGCCTATTCCGAAGAGCACGCTGGACCATACGGTCAGTATTCGGCTTCCGAATTCCAGACATACTGCGATGCCTCTTACCCCAATGTCGATTGGGAAGGAGATGGGGAGTATCTGGGGGTTGGAGGATATTCCTATGAGTCCTACTCACACCCACACCCACGCGGATATCAGAAGTATGATGCTACTTACAGCAATCCTTCCTTGGCTTACGGTGTTAATCCGTCTGCGGCCACCTGGACCGAAGCTGAACTTCGCAACCGGCATGACGCTCGCCGGGCTAACTTCTCAACTTCCTTCTCGACCGCCCAGCCGGGCGCGTCTTCTTCCAGGAACCGAAGCGGCGTTCATGCCGGACCTGGTCAATCGTCCTCCTCCACTTAGCGGGAGAGGAGTAGAACGGAAAGCGGAGGTCAAGCCTCGCAGGGCAAGGAGGGTGACGCTCACAACGACTTTGTTTCACCACGTGGCGGGTAGGACCCGATTCCTATCCTTGAGGAGCTGGACGAAAGTGAGTCCAAGGGGCCTACATCCCCCTTACAGGAGCAGAAGTTGCTAGGTAAGTTACGCAAGAGGATGGGATTTCCCCTAACAAAGGAATCATTCATTTACTAATATGGCAACAGAGTGGTACAAGAAGGGGAGCAGCGATGAGTATCGGGTGGAGTTGGAGGAGGAGGTTGACTAGGGGGATAGGAAGGAGCGGTGGACATCGATACGGGGATAGAACGGAGGTCGGGGTAGTGCGTACTGTGATAAAAGCCGGAGGAAGGAAGTGGCGGTTGTTTTTGTCAAAGTGTAAGGAGGGATGCGTGTGGTTGCGTTGATGAGTCATGTGTGCCTATGTCGAGACTTCAGTGTCGTTGCGGAAGGAGGAAGGAGAAGGTGGTACGATGGGGAGGAAGGACCAGTGGTTGCTATCAAAAAAGGGGGGTACCTTGTGTGCCATGGAGGAGAATGGAACCGGTTTGTTGAGGGCTTGCGGATGAATGTTCTTCAGTGTTCCCTCAAATAGAAAAGATAAAAAAAATAAAAAAAACATTGATAATTGTGTAAGTCGTTGGTCTCGTGGTATTAGTGGTTTGCTCCTCATCGGAATTGGATGATAACCCACAACGGCAATGTAACCAACTGTGGCCGTCCAACGAGGTGTTGCCGATAACAAAGGCACGGCCAGCTGTATCACTTGCCATCTTATCGCGGAGGGTCAATGGAAGGCGCCACCCATCGCTTCGTAATATGTTTGGGTGTCATTCGTTCCCAGGGGGTGAGGGAGTTGCCGGGATATAAATACGGGGATCCTTTACCCTGGACTCTCACCACTATTGGCTTGTACAGAAAGACTTAACACGATTTCCTACACCATATTGAGTCTGTTCACGTCAGCCCCAGGCCAAATCCACCTCAGACACTCACTGGGAGATAGGACTATTATTCTGACTTCTCATCCAATATGACTTCATCCAAATCCGTCATCATCCTCTACCTCGAGGATGACCCGTCCCTCACGGCCAAGCATGAGGACCTCCTGGCCACGCTCGGGTCCAAGTACGAGCTCCAGCTGGTATATACCAAGGAAGTCGCCTTTCCGATCCTCAGCGACGCCCGCCCGGCCACCGTCCTCGTCCTCGATGCTGGCATAACTAAGCCCGAAAACTCGGACATTGCCAACCGGCTGGTCTCTCTAGCTTGGGGCGGAAGCACTGTCATCCTAGCCGGAGGCTTCAGCGGGGCGAACGAGAAAGATATGATGAAGCTTTTGGAAAGGATCTGGGGACTCCCGTGGAAGTACCATGGGATGAGCCGGGAGTTCACAAGTTTAACTACAGATATGGTGAGGAAGAGAGGGGATCTTCTCATGGGCTACTACCAGGAGGCGGTGTTTATGGGAATTGTCGAGGGGTTCGCGACGTGGTATGGCACGGGGGAGACGGAAGCTAAAGACAGGGGGGCTGCGGTTGTGTTCATGGGGTATGGAGGTGGGAAGCTCGGTTACGTGGGGGATATGAAAATTGAGGAGGGGACAAAGCTGTGTATTATGAGGATGTTAGAGGGGGAGGGGGAGGAGGAGGAGTAGCGGCTGGCAGGATGATCCGATGATGGCATATTCTACGAGAATGTTCACGGATCTACCTACACGAAACCGACGCCTTTGTATCACTATGCCAACCTTTAATAAACAAACACATCTATCACTCATATCCCTGGGTGGGGGTTTCTTAGATGGGACTGAAACGATTGTGACGAAGCCGGAGCGAGGCGGCAGTGAAAACAAATGTGGTACAAAACTCAAGGAATCTCAGTTTTTTACTTCATAGTACATTGGTATAAAAGCCTTTTTGACCGCCTCTGACGTCTAAAGTCATGTGTAACCTCCCTCCCAGACCGCCGCCCTTTCTTTCTATTCCCACAACCCCTAGTCTGCCCGTAGAACACGAGGACCCTTCTTCTTAGGCACCTTCTTCCTCTTCTGGCCCCTGTTGAAGGCTGCAGCGGAGGCGTGATCCCTGCCGAGGTTGTCCAGGTCCTTGACCTTGTAGACGCGGATGAGATACGTTTCGCTCGTGAAGGCCTCTTCGAGGGTGTCAAGCTCAGGGCCCTTCTCAGGGAGACGGGCACCTCGGACGCGATCCACGGCCTGGCCCGGGGGGAAGAGCTCCGGGAATTTGTGGTATGACATCTTGTACCTGCAGAGGGGTAGATATTGTTAGTCGACGCGCTTTCATCTGTGACGAAAAATCGGGAGGGAGACGTGGTAAACCTACATCAAGCTGTTCTTCATGGCATCGGAGGCCTGATCATCCACGCGGTATTCACCGCGGGGAGTGAAGAATGAGGTCTCCTGGACCTCATCAGGCCAGATTCCCTCCGCGATCCTGACCATCCAGAGGAACTTGTTGATGTCGTCACCCGAGTATCCGAGCATGCCACCAAAGACAACCAGTACGTAGTCAACCTCATGCTGGCGCATGATGGGGTAGCTGACCTCCTCGCGAGACGCCATAGCCTTTCCGACGGTGGCAATATGCGTGTTGTTCCAGGTGTTGTTGTCTACAAGTGTGGGGCGATCGGCCATTCCACCGATCTGGTAGCCGTAATCCCACCACGACATGATCTTGGCATCTGGCTTCGTGTTTTGGCGCAGCCAGTCATAGGCCTCGCGGTAGTCATCAATGATATGCTGGCCGCCGTTCGGAAGCCGGCTAGCTAGGACAACTGACGGTGAGGAGTATGCGCTAGACGTAACCCAGGTGCAATGGAGTACAAAGAGAATCAGGTAGAGGACCGCTGCCGCCACCATGGGGATCTTGGTGCGGTTGTTATAGATGCCAATGAGGGGCTTGCTGGTCGACTTGAGGCCACTTTGCTTCTGCTTCTTGCGGGGTGGCTCGGCACCCTCGGCAGCATCGGGATCGGAAGGCTCTGGTGGAGTATGGACGTCAAGGAAGACGTCGAGGAGCTGAGACAGCGCTATGGCAGCTGCCACGCAGACGATGGGGGTCAGAGTGAGCATGAGACGGACCATGACTCCCGAGAAGTAACTGGCAAAGACGGCGTAGACGACGACGAAGACATGCTCATCTCGCAATTGCTGGAAGCAAAGGTAGACCCCAGCTGGGAACAGCCAGACAAGCAGGTTCAGGTCGAAGAAGTAGGACGTCCAGGCAGTGGGCTGATGCTCAGACACCGACGCAATGATGGGAATGTGAATCTTGGCATAGCTTGTATCCCACAGAGAGTAGAATCGCCCGCCCCACGGTGCGATATAGCCTAGGGAAGTCAAGGCAATTAAGCCGGAGAGGGCAACGACAAAGACGGCGCCAACGAGCAGCAGAAGGACGCTCTGGAACTGGCGGCCAGAAATGGCCGACCTAAGGAAGTAAGCGAAGCCCACGAGCTGCACGAGGCCGAAGATCCCTGAGGGCGTACTGCCATTAGCGGTGCGTTCTTCATACTAGGTGGGGGGATTCATCCGAGTAGACATCTCGCCAACTTACCCAAGGCAGGCATGTGCTCGCTAGTCTTGACGGGCAAGAAGCCAACAAACGGAATCTGCATGCTAGCCACGGTTCCCAAGGCGTACCACGTAGTATAACTAACGTAGAGCCTGGTGCTGTACCGGCCCATGAGAATTAGGGTAAACGCGTGAACGGGCAGCAGACAGGTGATGAAGGCATATCCACCCCAGGACGCAACCATGTACCCGTAGAAGAGAGCACACAGCGCGCCCCAGAGCATAGATCCCTGCTTCAAAGCCTTAATCCATAGGTAGAATGTAAAGACCAGGAGGAAGATGGCAATGGCCTCATTGTCGTAGCTTCCGGCGACCGAGCGCGAGATGTAGCCGGGAGCGATACCCATGAACATGGCGGCTAGAAGACCGGCCGAGGGGGAGGTGGTCATCTCATTGGTGAGCAGGTAGGCGGCAACCGCTGTCAGGCCCGAGCACGCTGGTGCTAGTAAGACGCAGATGTTTCGGATATCGACCGGAATTGTGAGGAATCGAAGAAGGTGGTAGAGGACACCGCTGGTGGCCATCAGTCCTGGGTATAGCGTGCCTCCGGTAACCCGACCTAGAGGATGCCATGTCCGATCATCAAACCAGTCCCAGAAGGATTCGAATCCGTTGGCGACGAGATATTTGGTTGCTCGGAAGTTGAACCACGGGTCGACTAAAAGAAGGAGTCAGATCAGAATAGCGATTCGTATTGGGATCGGGTCGGCCGACTCCAGGGGCAAACTAACACTCGTGGATAATGCTTTCAAAACCTAATGGGCGCAATATGTTAGCCAGGGAAATGAAGGTGCAGTACGTGCTTCGACGAGTGCGTATTGGTGAGACATCGCATGCGCAGTTATTGTGCTGAGCCCTGCATGCGTTCCATACTCTGGCGGGGAGACGAGAGGTACTCTGGAGTGCTGCGAGCATCACTTACGAATGACTGAGAAGAGACGGCTGGCGATGGCGGCACCAGCAATGAAGGCAAGAATCACAACCCTAAAAAGGGTCCTGGTATTCTTGTCTCCTACCGCGGAAAGGAAGTCCAGAGGTTCGGCCGACATTGTGGTTGGTGGTGTCGGAAATCCCTGGGAGGTTGTGGTTGAGGTTATCCACGAGCTGCCGTACTGTCCAAAAAGACAGGTCCTAGAGAAGGACAGCTTGGAGCTTACGAAGGTCGCGTTGCAGGGGGGGTCCACATCCCGCGACCACACGTCGCAAGTTGGTCGCTCGGGCATATACCCGAAGTTCTCCCGCCGGCTGCAGCAAGCAAGCGGAAAATGCTGCGATTTTTCCCGAGCTGTTTTTTGACCATCACCGAATTCGACGCCAACAGCACCTATTCCATCGTTCGCAACGAAGCCGAGACGGGTCAATTGGTATCCCCTCGCCACCTCGTCACCAGGATCCTACCACTCGACGCTCCAGAGATATCGCCAGTTCGCGAATCGACTTACAGCAGCTACAATGTCTGGCTCCGCAGGTGTTAATGTACGTGATGCATTATTGTCAATCCACGCTGCGACGTAATCGGGGGCATCCTCGCCGGAAGTCCATATAACCATCGGATTATACGGGAACAGACGGGCCGTTCTTTCTTCATCTGTACACGGACTAACCTGCCAATTGTTTTAGGTACTCCGGTACACTGCGCTTGGTCTCGGCGTCTTGTACGGCTTCACGCACCAGAGGAAGATCACCGCTGCGCAGAATGCCGCGGCCGCGCAGCACGAGTACGAGCACAAGCAGAGCCTAATAAACCAAGCCAAGTCGGAATATGCCAAGATCCACAACCCGGCCCCTGTGAAGGCCGATACGGGTATGTTATATCGTTCCACGACCACCCACAAGCAGGAGATGCCCCAGGCCCTCGACCTCGGACCTCCGCCCTTGCCGACAAGCATCGGGAATACTGTATTCGGCGAACATGGACTAACTTCGAACCTAGTTATTCGCGACCCTATGGACCCCAAGTTCGACTTCGAAGCCTTCTTCACGAACTTGGCGAAGGAGAACCCATAAACTCTGAACGAGTGATGGGGTGCAGAGTAAAACGTCAAGATGGAGATGGTCGGTAAGACCCCCTTGGAACCGGGGAGGGCTCGCGAGTCTCAGCAGCGCGTTCTGAAGGCGGCAATGCTCTTTACGTGGCGGCAATGGTGTTGGGGTGGATGACGGAAGGCCGACTTATCTGGAGCTACATAGAGGTTTTCTTGCGTCGTGTTCGCTTACTGCGCACGTGTACAATACACACTGGAGATAGATGAATGATTTTACAAAAAAGACACTACTATCGCGCACCCTTTAGCATCTGGTTATCCCATCATTGGAGATATCCTGCGGCGACCGATCCGGTAAACATGGACATTAATGGTTTAGTTAGGCGCAGTAACTCGTATATGAGTGGTCTCAAATTGTCAATCTTTTTATAATCCATCCCCCATACTACCGGGACCTATGATTCTCTATCCGCGCGCGATAGACCATATCTATCAGTCCGGAGAACATGGTCTTGCTCGCCTGATATCCTCGGTTCGACGGGCGACTGGGGCACGGGAAATATAACGCCACCCGGTGGCAGTTGCTCTCTAACCAAGACCGGCCAAGAACTAGTGCACAGACCACCCACCTCCTGAATGGATGGGCGACGTTTGTACAGACGTCCCTAATTACCCCAAGCCTCGATCGCGAACGCGTGTGGTGTGAAGCTAGAACCTGGGCATAGGAAAAGGACCACCAAAAACGAGCAAATTCCGACCAAGTCCTTTCACGGGTACGCAACCTCCTTGTCCCTGACCCTCTCAGGGCCATATTCGCCCAACCAAAAAAAAAGGCAGCATATAAACGTGTCTCCACCTTATTTCCACCTTGCGACGTTTCCTCCCCTCGAGCGTCCTCCCAAACGATCTACCGAGGACTAGCTCTCGGGCCCGAAATGCTAGAAAGCTTTTGTCAAAATGCAGTCCCGCCGAGATGAGATTTTAGCAAAGAAGGCGAAGCTTGCGGAGCTAAAGAAGCAAAGGGAGCTCAGGGCATCCTCCGCCAGCAACAGACAGAGCATTGGTCCGTCAACTGATGTTAGTCGTCGCCATCGCACACTATCTAGTCTTTCCCTTCGTGTCGAGTAGCCTCGTATGGAGCTAACACATACCGTATGTATAGGCCTCCTCTCCTCCATCCGGACGTTCGGACTATGAGAGCATCGAAGGTATCCTGCAGGGCATTCTCGGCGACAGACCAGTCTCGACATCGACAGGCGGTGGCGGCTCCCCTGCCCGCCGAGGCAGTCGCCCAACCAGTGTCCTCAGCGCCGGCGACTATAGCCCCGAGAACTCGGAATACGCAGCACCGTCCAGTGCCGTAGCGCCCCCCGCACAACTGTCGACGGCTCCGCTGACGACGATATTCGAGTGCCCGCCCTCGCCAGTCAAGCAAGTATTTTCCTACAACAAGGGTGTCCAAACAACCGAGGACTGGGCAACGCCTGCTAGGCCGAGGGCCCATTCCCTCTCCGATAATGAGGAACCCACTGGTACGCCGAGTAAGCGGCTGAGCCGGAGGGAGCGAGACAGAGAGGAGGAGATACGGCAGGCCGTCCGACGAGAGGTTGAAGAGGAGCTCAGAGCTACTAGGGATATGATGACGGAGGGCGTTGGACAACACATAAGCGCCCCGTCAACGAACAACTTCCCCCTCAGGCAACTGACGGCGGAAGAGTTGAATGCTGTCATGTCCTCAGAGGAACTTGTTGAGTTCGTGGACAAGTCTTCCAAGATCATCGAGAGGGCCTTGGACCAGGAATATGACATCCTTGTCGATTACGCACAACTAGGGCAAGACGTTGATGAGGAGGATGACGACGCCGGCAACACCGGGGGGAAGGGGAAGCGGAGGGTGAAGGAGGTCATACAATACTTCAACGAGCGGTGGTCCAAGAACCGCATGATCAGTGGCATCGAGTTTTCCCCCAAGTTCCCCGAACTGCTTCTTGCATCATACACGAATAACCCCTCGGCGCCCCACGAACCAGACGGCATTGTCCAGGTGTGGAACCAGCATATGCACGACCGGGCGGAGTTTGTATTCCACGCGCAATCAGATGTGCTGACGGCCAAGTTCTCGCCGTTCCACCCGAATCTCATCGTTGGAGGCACATATAGCGGGCAGATTCTACTCTGGGACACGCGCGCCAAGTCCGCACCTGTGCAGAAGACTCCTCTTACGGGCTATGGCCACACGCATCCGATCTACTCCGTCGACATTGTGGGTACCCAGAACGCGAACAACATCATCTCTTGCTCGACGGACGGCGTTGTCTGTGCCTGGAGCATGGACGTCTTCGCACAGCCCCAGGAGCTTCTAGAGCTCAAGGCCCCCGCCCCCGCCAAGATCGAGGATGTGAGCCCCACGTGCCTGTCCTTCCCCGATGGCGACCCTACCTTCTTCCTTGTGGGAACCGAGGAGGGCACGATCTACCCTTGCCACAGGTACAACCGCGCGGGAGCTAAGGCAGGAGTCGATTCCGACTTCAGCTACAAGGGCCACACGGCGCCGGTAATGTCGGTCGACTTCCACCCCGCGCGGGGACCCGTCGACCTGGGTGACTACGTGCTCTCCTCGTCTCTGGATTGGAGCGTAAAGCTATGGAAGGTGCGAGCCCCGGCTGCTACGTCCACGGCGGGATCCACCGAGGGCAACATGACGCCTCTCCTCAACTTTGTGCGCGAGGACGTGGTCTACGACGCCAAGTGGTCGCCGGTCAAGCCGAGCGTGTTTGCGCTCGTGGACGGCGCCGGCTCGCTCGAGTTCTGGGATATTGCGGTTGAGACCGAGGAGCCTGTCGCGCGGATATCGCCGAGCCCGCGGAAGGGCGGGAGGACGATGCTGTCCAAGAGCTTGAATAAGCTCGCGTGGGAGCCGTCGGACGGGAAGCGCGTGGGCACGGGGGGGATGGACGGGTCGGTTACTGTGTTCGAGGTGGCTTCGGGGCTGGGTGGCAAGGAAGACTTGAAAGCAGAGGAGTGGACCAATGTGAAGAAACTCGTGAACCGGGTTGAGGCGGCTGGCTCTGGCGGGCCCTCGGTGCTTGAGGGGCTCAGGCATAACGGAATCTGAGCGGTGGCGAGACGAGGGGGCTGGGGCTGGTGATGGTGATAGGTGATTTTCCATAATATACCTCGGTGTTTCCATGCAAGGCACGCGGGCAAGGGACGTAAGGGGGTTCTAGATTTACAGGATTCTTGGGCAATGGCCCAACACTTTGTCGTGTATTGAGCACAGGTCGCTTTTGGGGACTGCTATTGGGGACAACTACAGTTGGCGACTGAACTAACTAATTCATGGCCGGGATGTCTCAAGCGCTTGGTCTTCAAAGGATGCTTCCAAGGTCAGCGGAGTAAACATACTATCTCGTGGACAGCGTCATGGCACGGACACCTGAGCTTCATCTCCGGGTGTCTAACGGACTTGATGCCATTTGAATGTCCGTCCATCGTGTAACTAACTATGCACATGCTTGTAGGGTCCGTCCGTCCCATGTGGGGTGGAGGGGCGGACGGCGGATAGGACGGCGGATAGAACGGCGCCCATCCCGTACCTGTAAGTACACGACCCTTGAAGTAATTTGACTACTAAGATTAATGGATCGTCATCAATGAAACAAGCGGCTGGGGAATGATCTGGACATGTCCGGATCCGCGTGAGGACCCACCAATGAGGTTTTGAGCTAAGGGTGTTATTGGCCAAGAGGCTATTGCAAGTATGTCTCGATCCTCGTGCCATGAGGATGGGTTGGGCTGAGAACATGAGGGTCCTGTCTTGCATGCACCGGGACTCTTCAGGAATTGTACGTCACGCGGTGTACGTTCGGGTACGGGTTACATACAAGTACGTCGAACGCTATGCTGTGCTGGTGGGGTATTGGATACGCACGGCCCAAGGCCCTTGCGGACTTACATTACGCGTACTTGGATGTAGCCCCATCCAGACGCAGGAGACATCCTATTCCTGCATTGATGCCCTTGAAATCTCGGGGCCAACCCGGCGGTGCCTCTTGGCAGATGTAGAAGCTAGCTAGGCGATACAGCGGCTCAATTTTTTTTATTAAAATTTTTTTAAAGGGGGGGGGGGGAACTATTACACTTTTTCTTCTTAGTGAAAAGAAAAATCTCAAGCTTAGGTTGTGGGGTAAGCGAAGAAAAGTACCCCAACAAGGAAATATCAAATACTCGTACTCGTAGTACTCGTAGTAAGACAGCCAAAGAGAGACAATGCATAGCGCCGTCCCCATGTGGAGATGCAGAGGTCGGTCAGGTCACGACTGAGATGCTGACACACCATCACACCTCACCCCACCACCTACCTAATGTCCCCTCCACCACTTTCACCTGTTTCCTATAGTTGAACCCCGTAATAGTACAAACCGTATCTCAAACAAAAGGGTGATCCTCGAAACCCCTGAGCTCCTCCCCCCTCCGCCACCAAACGTCATCCACACATCCACACACGAAGAGAATATATCCGCCCGATCCGTTTTCCTGTGCCGGGCAGTAATACTCTGGGTACGAGACCGCCCAGCGGCTCATGATCCACCCATAAACCGGATCGCGTCTATGTGCATCCCCTTATAAGATGGCTGCTGCCGGCCCACAGCCCGAAGCTGGGCCCGCTAACAGCAGCGACCCGAAGCCCTCGAGCACATCCCCCGCCGCCGACTCCGACGACCTTGCGGTTAAGCCCACGTCATCGTCGATCGCAACAAATGGGACCCCTGACGGGACCCCTGCGAACAGTAGCACCCCCGAGAAACCCGCGAACCAGAACCTGGGGCGAGAAGCGACACCCTCTACACCAATGGCTAACGAGCGTGATGAATTTGGGCTCCCTATAAGGCAATACATCCCCCCAAACCCGACGACCTCGGGGGACAAGGCCAACCAAGACGCAGAGCAGCAGAAGAGCTCAGGGGGCGGTGATGGCGCGACAGGTCTCGACGGGGATGGCCCGCTCACACCGGTGCCGGTGCCGGGGCAGGGTCAAGGCCAACCAGTAGACCAGGTCGAAGGTCCCGCCGCGAAGCCGAGGTCCGGAACCATTACCTCCACCACATCCAGCACTGCCCAGGTCATTTCCGAGTTTTCTCACCAACCGATGAGCAAGACCGATGATAATACGGAAGACGACGACCAGGAATGGCAGGAAATGCCCTCGTATGCGAGGTTCGACATGTACGACGACAATGACAAGCTTATCGCTCGGGAACACGACGACGGGGAGGACGAGAAGTACGGCTATCAGAATCTAGGAGGCGCCGGCAGGGGCTACACCCGCGTGGTTATGGACGACGACGCTGAGTCTGCGACCAGCATGGACGAGAATACACAATACCTCTTTAAGGACCTCAAGTCTACGAGCGCGGCGGACGAGGACGACGATCAGCGCGACGCCGTATCTCAGATGCAGGCGACGAAGGAGCTCCTGACCGAAGGGCAGAGGGTAGCATATGTAGGCGTGGTAAGGCTCGAATTGTATGCAATGGTGAAGGAGCTGGAAGACTTCCAGCACACGAAGAGGTCGAAGAAGTGGGTGAACTTTGCTGCCGAGCACATGAAAATGCTCTCACAGAAGATGATGATACGACTGTACGCCCATATGGATATCAGCCCGGCGGAGCAGGTTATGATTGAACAGCTGGCGGAGCACGGGGTGCTGCCTACCGACCTCACGCCGGTACTGATGGCCAACTCGAGGGTCAACAACCCCATGGCTGAGAAGTCGCCTCGCTCCAGCGTGGGAGGGAAGAGCTCTGAACCCGTGTCGCCGACGTCCCCGGACCAGGAGGTGGCTGCGGAACCCCCGCCTCCGTACAAGGAAAATGAGAGCGAGAACCTCCCCGATGTTCGGACGCCTTCCCAACTGCCGACTACTTCTAAGCTGGACATCGATCTCCGGTGGACGGTATTATGTGACTTGTTCCTCGTGCTTATAGCGGATTCGAACTACGACGCCCGCGCGAGAACTCTTTTGGAGAGGGTGGCCAAGGCGATGGATATCCCCTGGATTGACATCTGCCGCTTCGAGAAGCGTGTGACGGACGCCCTTGAGATGCAACAAGCGGCCGAGAAGGAGAACTGGAACGAGGACGAACACATGGAGGAGCGCAGGAAGATGGCTCTGAAGAGACGCTACGTGATGATGGGTCTTGCCACAGTCGGCGGAGGGCTCGTCATCGGCCTGTCAGCCGGGCTTCTCGCACCAGTGATCGGCGCCGGCCTCGCGGCGGGGTTCACGACGATAGGCGTAGGTGGTACGAGCGGCTTCCTCGCGGGCGCGGGCGGAGCGGCAGTTATCACGTCATCGGCGGCGGCATCCGGGTCTATTATCGGCGTCAGGGCGGCGGGGCGGCGCACGGGCGCAGTGAAGACATTTGAGTACCGCCCGCTGCACAACAACAAGCGAGTCAACCTTATTATCACGGTATCTGGGTGGATGACGGGCAAGGTGGACGACGTCCGCTTGCCGTACAGTACGGTGGACTCCGTCATGGGGGACCTTTACTCGGTGCTATGGGAGCCAGAAATGCTGAGGAGCATGGGTGACACCATCAATATCCTCGCGACAGAGGTAAGCTGGGCCGGGCCCTGAATGAGTTGTGACGAGGGCTAACTCATTTTTTTTTCGGTAGGCTCTCACCCAGGGGTTGCAGCAGGTGCTAGGCAGCACCATCCTAATGTCTCTCATGGCCGCCCTGCAGCTCCCCATCGTGCTCACAAAGCTGTCATATCTCATTGATAACCCGTGGGCCGTCTCTCTCGACCGAGCCACGTCGGCCGGCCTCATCCTTGCCGACTCCATTATCGACCGGAACCTAGGGACCCGACCCATTACGCTAGTCGGGTACTCTCTCGGTTCCCGAGTCATTTACTCCTGTCTCCAGGAACTAGCACGCAAGGGAGCCTGCGGCCTCGTCCAGAACGTATACCTCTTCGGCTCGCCCGTAGTGGTGAAGAAGGACGAGGTCATCCGCGCAAAGACGGTCGTCTCGGGCCGATTCGTCAACGCGTACCACAGTAACGACTGGATCTTGGGGTACCTCTTCCGGCTCACGAACGGAGGGATCAGCCGCATCGCGGGCCTGGCACCGATAGAAGACTGCCCCTTCATAGAGAACATTAACGTCACGGAGATGGTCAAGGGCCACATGGATTACCGAACCGCCATGCCCAGGCTCCTCCGTGAGTGCGGGTGGCTCGTGGAAAGCGACGAGTTCACCGAAATCGAGGACCCGGACCCGGATAACCACCAGGAGCGACAGCGCGAGCTCATCAGCGAGATCGAGGCGGCGCGCAGGGAACTAGAAAAGGAGGGCAAGGAGGAGAAGGGCGGAGCGTTCAAATTTTGGAGGAAGAAGAAGGCGCTGGAGAAGGCAGAGTGGGAGGTGTACGAGGATACGCTGGCGAAGGAGGGGAAGAGGAATGGGAGCAACGGGGACGCGAACAGCGGCGTCCTCTTCGACGTCGAGGCCATCCGCGCGGAGCTGGCGAAGGAGAAGCTGGAGGTGAAGGAGCTGCAAAGTACCCTGCCACCGATGAAGCTGGACATCCGGTCCCCGCAGGGGAGCCCCGTGGCCGGCGGTTCGGTGCGGGAATCGAAGAGCACCGAGTTCGAAGAATACCACTCCCCCGGCGGCTCGTCGCCAGGCAAGCCATCGCCGGCGCGGACACCGACGCTGCCGAAGAACCGGGAGCTCGCCTCGTCGCCTTATTACCAGGAGGCGCACGAGCCGCAGGACGAAATCCAGATGACCTTTGACACGTCGTTCCACGAGAAGCCAGTCTCCCCGCCGCCTCCGCAGCCACCCGCCAAGGACGTGTATCATCCTCATCCGCCGTCACCTCAGGCTGGTGGGGCGCGCTCACCGTTACCGAAAATCGAGATTGCGGATCCGTGGGCGGACCCAGACGATGAGGATTTCGGCAAGGAGAAGGAGATGCAGCTTACTTTTGCATAGTCGGGGGGCGGGGTTTGGATTATGACTATACCTTATTATTATTATTATTGTCACCCGCCTATACAGCCCCTGTGAGAGAGACATCATAGAGAGCTTGGCGTGGTATACTAGATGGAGTGGGTGGTTTGGAGGAGAGGTTCAATCTTGAATAGCGTTACGGAGTATATTGAAGGTAATACAGGGGGGACTGCAAGCTTCTCATGACGATGGGGGGTAGAGATTTAGGCTTGCCGAGCAGGGTGGGGGCGGAGCTTATATCCCAATCTATATTTATTGTTCTCAAGGTCTTGGACTACTCATGATGTTCGTATCCTGACCTCCCTTACGTAGCAGCATGCTCACGACCAACAGCCGCTCAAGGGGCAGCTACCCGACGGACTTCATCACTGAGTACGCCCCTCGGAACCTGTGCCGCCGACCGCAAGCCCCGGGTTTCGAGACCGGCTGGGTGCAGGAGGGGGCCGTGCCGGCTCCCGCCGGGCCTGCATACCCCGTTTGAGAGGGGATGACAGCCATTGAGCAAAAGGACCATGGGAGCCGGCGAAGCTCGTCCCGGCGGCTAACGAAACGTTTACGCTGAATAGACAGAATGAAAGGACATGCGGCTTCGATAAGACAGAGGGCAGTCAGTTTATTATCTCTCCTTTGGACGACATCACCTTATACGGCAACATGGTTGGTTGGACGGGGCCAGACAAGAAGCAGAAGTACTACATAGATGCGACAAGCCGGGTCATGTATATTAATAGAAAGAACTTTTTGAAGTAGTTTACGAGCACAAGTACCCAGGCTCGCCAGAAATGGAATAGAAAGAGAAGAAGAACAGGCGGGAAGGATTCGATCGACGGAAACGGAATCATGTCCGTACATATGCAGGGCGGGGGCTAAGGACGAAAGGACGAAGGCAAGGGGGTTTTGCAAAGGGTTTGAGCAAGCGCCCGAGGAAAGGCAAAAAGCGAGTTGGTTTTTCTAAATGGCAAATAAGTGCAGTTACAAGCAAACAGGCCGGAAAAAGAAGAAAAAAAGTGGTGGCGGCTACATTGCTGTTTCTACGGTTGTTGGGGCCCCCCCAATGGCCGCGGGGGGAAAGACGTTTATAAACGCCGGTGCTTGTAATAGAAACATGAATGTTTCGATGGAAGTGCGGAGGGAGAGGAGCCAACGGTTTACGACTCCTGAGTTATTTTCGTGCCACGATGCATGGGCCGGGGCCCAACGGTCAAGGAGGGGAAACGAGAAGCCACCTGGCCTGGCGGCGGAATCTTGGAACTCATGCACTGCACCGCCCGCCGCTGATGTTGATCCCGCCTGTGGCTGTGGCTGGCGGAGCTGGTTGGGTGTGGGTAGACGTCTGTCTGTCAGACCTGTTGGAAGTTTGGGAGGTTTTGCTGTTGGCTCGAGAGAGACCAGCTTGCCTATTTGTACGAGTATACTTCATTGGCATGAAAGAGGGGGGGCATCCTAAATCTAGGTGGTTCGTTTACCATTCGATGCATCAACACTCACGATGGCTTTGCGGGCGTGGTGGAGGAGCGCGATGTTTGCGACAGGACGACTCTCGTCCAAGACGCCAACCGCAGGTTTGCATGGCTTACACGTGCGGGCTGACACACTTTGTCCTCGTAGGGCCAGAGCTTTGAGGCGAGGTACGAGGTACTCCCCTTCCTTACTTCCTCGTAATCGGTACTCATACTTACTTAGTGGAGTAATCACTCCATAGTCCCTGTAACATAAGCCCGAAGTTGCTGGGAAAATGTACTTATACTTTCATTTGAAAAGTACCACCCCGCATGGCCAATCAAGGTCCTATCCCTCCGTCGCTTCCAAGTGGGAGGAGGTTTTTTGTTCGGCATTCAAGTTGTTCACCTAGTAGTATAGGTACAAGTTTGGCTCCAGCCCTGGCAGGGGTGGGTCGTCTTCCCAAATTGGGAGCGCCAACGCTCCGTACTTGTACAAGTGCTCATCCCCGCCGCCCATCACTGGCGCCAAGAAGTATGGGTGGCGTTTCTGGAGAATGAACGTCGCTCACTCTCCTTGGCTGTCGGTAGCCAGGCTGGGCGATCCTTGCGCTCCTGTGTACTACCGTAAGCCCAAACTGCTTCCAATGGAAGCAGGAAGGGGAACGAGCTTTACCATGAACTAAAGGATATGACAAGAGGAAAACCCTGACCAAGTTAACGACAGCCTCAGGACCGCCAGGACCCCGTGCCAACGCTCAAGGCTCAGTCAAGTCAGGAGGAAGACCAAGCGGGCTCGGTATTACACTACACTAAGAATAGATAGTCCCAGGGCTGACTTGGCGATCGCCGGATTGGGACTAGCGCGCGACTTTCCCCAGCAAGAGAGAGAGCCACTATTAATATTATCCTCGCCTGGGGGCTCTTTCCCTTTGCGCCCCTTTGCGCCCCTCTCTGCTCCTTCCTGCAAGTATCGTGTTATATTGTTACTCCTGCTTTTCTGGGAGCCAACAACCAACCCCCATCAGGGAGGAGGAGTCGACAATGTATTCGTGCTTGCCAATGCAGATATATGTAGGTATTCACAGTCCGTCAACTCATGGACACCGTGCATCCCCATGCTGCCCGCCGGAAACCAGGACGAGGTTGACACGGTCGAGTGACATCGTTTGCACCAGGATTACTTGCATCGTCCTCAAACGGTCGTTCTCCCGAGCCTGGTCTGGATCCGTGCGTGTAGTGATGAATGAATGGCCAGGTCGAGATTGCTTGTTTGTAGTATTAATTAGGTACCGATCCTTCTCGCCTGGTACATTGTGTGCGGGCCGGGTACATGCTCCCCGTCTTACTCTTCTCGTGCTACCCTGTTCTGGTGGGTGTGCAATTCCTTGTATGCCCGCCCAGGCTGAGGCTGAGTCGGAGAAACCCCCTCGTCCATCCTTGCTTCTCGCGGTCCTCTTTTCTTGCCCGTCGACTCTCGTTCTATCATTCTTCGCCCATATGCGTGTGTAGCTCACTTCGCTGTGTGACAATCTGAGCTCTTCTTTCCCTCCCGCCAACCTTCCCGGTGGAAGTGAAGGCATCGTGACGACTCAAAGACACAAACTATCGAGATCGAGACCACGTCGAGTGGGGTTGGGATATTAGAGGACGCGCCGACCGACGAACCGACGAGAACCTCCCGACCCAAGCGTAGCCCTGGCTGCTTGCTGCCCAGCCGCCATTCTCACGACCCTCTCTCCCGACGATAAACGCACGTCGACCTCGCCATGTCGACAGAATTGCTAGACCTCCACTTCCCTGAGAGCAGGGCCGAGAGCGGGGCCGATCCTTTCCGAGACTTCTCTGAGAAAGACAGCGGGATGCCTGTATTCAAGACGGATTCCCCAGGTGTCGGACATGTTTTCTTGGACAACGACATGGTTACATTCAAATTCAAAATCCTATCGGGAAAAACAGCCGGCTCGGCCCAGTGGGTGGTCCTCCTAGATGACGGGAACCCGGTCGAGATAACCTCCAAAAGCCTGGATACGCCACTTGGGCCAGTTAGTAAGGCAGCTCTAACCCACACTTACCGCCAGTCTGGTCCTCTACTCAATGTGGACAGGAATATTAGAGTGTTTCTAATCGCTTCACAGTCGACAGCTATATACCTTTTACCGTCACGTTCCTGCTGCCCGACGCTCAGTACTGGGGCCGGGGCATGTACATCGTGCTCACGGATGATGCGTTATCAGTTAGCTTTGCTTCCGGCATCTTCAGTGTCGCTAAACAGGTTGATCAAAGTTCTGTCGCGGACGACCTCCAATCTGCCCTAGGAAAAGAGGGCGGTCCCACCGAAGCCAACTCGCCCTGGAGATTGCGCGACGCACCAATCCCGACAACACCAACAATCAGCGGCCTCACACCGACAGCGACGGACCGCAGCAAGGACTCGTCCACTGACACCACCACCGGTATCGGCGGCAGCCGCGGCCTCTCCAACGGCGCGAAAGCAGGCATCGGTGCCGGAGTCGGCGTCGTAGGCCTTATAATCATCGGCCTCGCCATCTGGTTCTTCCTCCGGCGCCGCCGCCGTGGTCGCCAAGCCGCCGGCGTCGCGGGCGACGACACGTCCCTCACGCCCGCCGCCGGATTCATACACGACGACAAGGACCCACACGCCACGCGCGTCGCCGACTCGCCCAACTCTCCCGTCTCGGACGACGAAAGGGTGCGCGATAGCGCGATACCGGCGGCCGAGGCAGGCGAGCGCTCCTCGGCTCACGCCCCGTCACCCAATCCCGAGCAGCCGCGGGATATCCCCTCCGCGATGGCACATCTTGTGGAGGAGGGGATGACGGAGGCGGAGATTCGGCGGCTGGAGGAGGAGGAGAGAGCGCTGGACCAAGCGATTGAGCAGGCAGGGAGGAGGTAGTTCCAAGAAGGACCGCCGACCCTCCTTTTGTTTTTTTATTGTTTTCGTCCGACAAAAAGATGTTGGGTACCCGCCGGAGTTAATCATTTATCCTTAGGGATGGCGCAGGCTTGGGGGACATACCTTCAGTTTACGCTTTACGCATACCACACACACATACATGTATAGCGCGCTATTTAATGAAGTGAAAGAGGCTTTCTACCTTTTGGGTCGTATTATCTGCGTACTTGAGGTTATATGTGGAGACACGATGCGTAATATATGAGACAGTATCATGTTCCTCCTCTCTCCGTGTCGTAACGCCTGCTAAAGGGGAGGGTGGTTCTATGGGACGAGAACCACACGGACCGTGGATCTCTTCTTGCAAGTAGAAGTACACCGACGCTCTCAATATCATCGCCTTCCAGCGGAAGCCGGGCTCTTGGATACCTTTCCCTATGAATTTACACGTACAAGTACAATACAAGCTCTTAGCCCCCTCCCCCCCCCTTTCCCCCTGCCAACTTCGGGCCAATGCCATCCCATATTCCCGGCTTGGAGGGGTCCGACAGACGGCCCCTTCCGGCGTCCTCCTTCCACTAATATACCATAGAAACGTTCCTCGTCCGCGTCTTGTGTTCCGCGACTTTACGCACTAAGATCCCTCGACACGAACCTGCAGCCTACGACCGCGAGAACCAGCTCCCCACCATACTGGACGCGATGCTCCCCGCGAGGTTCCCGCCCGAGAAGGCCGACCCCGCCAGGTTCGACGCCTGGCTGAACTTGTCGCAGCGGGAGAAGGCGAGGGTGTTCATTATGGTTAGGACGAGGGCGATGACTAAAATTCCCTCCCTATTAGTATATTCTCTTCTCTTCTCTTTTTTTTTTTGGGGGGGGGGGAGGGGGGAGGAGGGTAGACCTACCGACGAGCGGCACCCACAAAAACTGCAGCCTGACAAAGGCCAGGATGGCCATGACGACCCAGACGACGGGCTGCACGTACATGGCGAGCCAGAAGAAGCGCGAGTCCGTCGGGTTGACGGTCTTGGTCCCCGGTTCGCTGCTCTCGAACACCCACCGCGCCGTCCCCGCCGCGTCGACCTCGTTCCACCACCTCAGCCCCACCAGCCGGCGGCCCGCGATGTTCTTCGTGTAGTAGAAGTCCGCGGCGAGGAGGAGCATCGTTATGATGAAGGTCAGGATCCTTTTTTTCGGGGGGTTCCCCCCGTTTCAGTTAGCTTCGACTATTCGGGTTTAGGATGGGGACACGTAGGTTGGGTTAGGGAGGAGCGTACATGTTCCGTATGATTAAAAGTCCGAGTAGGTAGAACAGGAAACTAGCTAAAGAAGGAAGAAATAACTCCCCTGTTAGCAAAAGTATTCATCTCTAGGGCGAGGGAAGAAAGTGTCCGCGGGGGAAGGGGGGACGAACAAATCCGGAACCCGAGAAAGGTCAGCAGCGTGATCGGGTGTGAGCTCAGCCTCCAGCTCAGCGATCCAATCTGGGGCTGCTGCAGGGGCTGATGCTCTGGGTCGTCCATTTTCTTGCTCTGCTATCTCTTCTTGCTCCGCCTATATGCCTCTCTCTCTCGCTCTCTCCTGTACACGTTTCCCCGGTTCCTTTCGTTCCGTTCCGCTTCGTTTCGCTTTTCGTCGGCGTTATTGTCTCGTGTGTCCTAGTGTATCCGGAGCCAAAAGCTTCTATCCAACAAATATCCCTTGCGTCGGCTTCGAAAAAGATGTGCGAGTATGGGCGATAGCGAGAGTCGTCGAGTTGCGGCCATCACTGAGAGGTGACGTTGCGCGAGGGTTGCGACGCCTGACGTGGAGCTTCAGAGCATTTGATTACGTCATCACACCTATGTCACCACCTCGGCCGGAACGACCTCACTCACCCCTGAGCACACCTCACCAAGCCAAAGCCCAGAGTCTTTCATGGGCGAGTTAATAGTTGCATGTATCCGGCCGTTCAACTTAAGTGACCCCCAGCTCTAATACTCAGTATAACCCCTCCACCCCCAACCAGCCTTCACAATGGCCGCTCGGTCACCCTCCATCATCCGGCGCTCGCTGCTCTACGGTATGTCTCATGTATTACTGGGTACAAAGTAGATGGACGGTCTACATCCATTGATACACATACCCATACTCTGTCTAACGGCACACCAGTCCCGGCTTCATCTCAAAAAATGCTAGCCAAGTCTCTCGCCATCCCCTCCGACAACGTAACATATGACCTAGAGGACTCGGTAACCCCGTCTCTAAAATCCGCCGCCCGAGACCAGCTCCGCTCGCACCTCACAAACCTCGGATCCGGAACCCGGGCCTTCGGAGAGCTAGCCGTGAGGATAAACGCCGTTTCGACCTCCCATGCACTCCAAGACCTGACCAGCCTTGTTGCATCGCCAAACCTTGATGCCGTGGTTGTTCCAAAGGTTGAGAGCGCGGCCGATCTCACCTTCGTGACCGACGTTCTCCGCCACACCGCCCCCGAGCGGCACCAGCCCTCCTCGGGGAACGCTATCAAGATCATAGCACTGATTGAATCCGCCAGGGCCATCATGAACCTCGGCGAGATCTGCAAGGCCACCCCGCAGCTGAGCGGCCTAATATTCGCCGCCGAGGACTTCGCTCTCGACCTCTCACTAACACGAACACCATCCCTCCGAGAATTCCTATACGCTAGGTCCGCCATAGTGACCGCTGCGAGGGCGGCCAGCTTGCCGAGCAGCATAGACCTCGTCTGTACCTCGTTCCGTGGAGAACCAGGCCTGAAAACCCTGGCGGATGAGTGCGAGGATGGAAAGGCCCTTGGCTTCAACGGAAAGCAGTGCATCCACCCCAGCCAACTCGACGTCGTGCACCGACTCTTCTCCCCGTCTGACCGTGAGCTTGAGTGGGCCGCGCGTATTCTAGTTGCGAACGAAAAAGCAGTGCACCAGGGCCGCGGCGCCTGGACGATGGATGGAAGCATGATCGATGCGCCGGTCATAGGAAAAGCTGCTGCTATCGCTGAGAGGGCAACAAAGTGCGGCATTCAGATGGGTAAAGTCTTAGAAAAATGGAGCCATCAGGAACCTGAATGATGCTTAAGAACTGCTCCTAGTCCTCTGCTGACCCTCCCTCAATACCCGTGTATATGGGGAAATTTAAGCCGTCTGTTCCGCCAGTATCTTTCCATATCAGCCTGTTCCACTTCAGTTCGTGTTGTCTGTCGCTGGTGGGACGGTAAATACGATGGGCTGGTTATGTTGGGACGGTTCTCATCTTGTGCAAGCCCGGTCGTGCCGCGCATACATGATGAGTCGTCGATCCTTGGGTGGCTTCTGGTTTCTATGTGCAAGGGCCTACATCCTCGCTGCCCCTCGAGATATTCGGAGCCCTGCGTATCGAGATGAGGGTTGTCCCCAAGTATTCTGAAAGTCGGTGGGTTGGGGTAGATCACGAGTCCGTCCTCGCGGAGTGGCTGTTCCACCGTGGCCCTCTGCCTCTTGTAGCGAATCGGATGGGGACGATACTTCCTCGTCGCTCTGTCTACGTGGCGATGAATGGGGGCACGGTCATCCCCGGTCTTAAACCCGGTTCCTTGACTCTCTAGACTTGCCCTTTCATTCTCCCAAACGGACGGAAGGCCTTCTTCCCCAAATATGTCGAACTCCATGGGCTGAACGGAGTCAAGAGCAGTTGCATCGCCGGGGTTAAAGTAAGAAACCGGCCTAGGATGTGGGAGAGGAAAGTGTTCCGCTCCTGGACTGGATCCTCCATACACTGGGTGCCCTGAACTTGATATGTGCTCCAGACCGAGCGGCTGTACTCGATGACTTTCGCTCCCAAGCCCGAACGTCTCCTGCTCTTGTCCATCGGGCAGGTAGCTCCGAGGAAGGATTGGCCCCCTCTCGTCGAACACCCACCGTGGGTTTCCACCATCCGCCAGCGGATCTTCAGGCACTATTAAGTCGCTAACAACATAACGCGGCGGATATAAAGAAGATGGTTCACTCTCGGGGACTTGATAATGCCGACTCTTCTGGGGAGATGAAGAACCTGTCGTCTGGGTTCCCGCGTGGGCGTAATTTGGTTGTTGCGGAAGCGCCCATGCAAGCTCGGTCTGGCTTTCTTGGTGGGAATAGATAGGAATGCGCGCCATGAGAGCAATCTCGGCGCGGTCAACTGGAACCCCTGTCTGAGCAGCCTTTCCACTGAGATGAGTAGTGGCCAAGTCATAGGTCTTCAGGTGGGCAGGAATAGCAATGTGAACTCGGGAGGCATCTTCTGGCATGGTCTGGTTTGTCTTTTTGATACAAACTTTCTCTTGCGTGGCAGCTGGAGCGTCGACCCGATCGGGACTTGACCCCAAGCCGTGGCCGACTCCTCGCAACGTAGCCTTGGTCGACTTATACCCACGTCGAGCCCTTGGGGACACTCTACAGCCCCCTCTCTGCATTATTCGATATTGAGGGGATTCTCTTCCTACCTGCCCTCTTTTCGAAAGCTGATTGTCAGGCGCCGACATGCTCCGGCTCTCCATTCCGCTGAACACCCCGGTCTCCAATAGGTGACGTCTTATCGATTCAGGAGTCGAAGTGTTGCGGCTCCCGGTATCTTTCCAAGGATACTCGGCACAGGATGACTGACTAGGATTGGGAACTAGGAAGCCTCTAGACTCCAAGATCGAAGCGGCACGACGTGGGCTGCCATGCAATCTACGTCGCGGAGGCTCATAGGTTGTCTCGATTTCCGTAGGTGCCGAGCTAGGACGAACGGGGGCTATAGTCTCCATCCCCATGTCAGATCTTCTCCGGACGAGCGCGTCCATGGCCTCTTCGTCCCCGGGATATCCCAATCTCCCCTGTATACTGTCGCGAGATGACGAGCGCTCCACAAACAATCCTTTCGTATGTTTTTTCTCTTTTGTCTTTCTTGCCCGGCCTCCACGAGATTCTGTGCTTGGCCGCTCGGGATGGACAAGTAGGCGTTTACCTTGGCCCAGGAAGTCCATGCTATTATAGGCCAAGTCGGGCACCGTGGGACTTATGTTAGCAGGAGCCTAGAAACTAGGCGTGAGAAGACTTACAGTCACCGGGAGAGCCGCAGCGCGCATTACCGTACAACCCAGGTGTAAGAGATGGTTTCACCTGGTCCACAGGCGTCAGATCGAGTTGTGCGCGCAAAGAAGGCCTAAATGTTCCCTACCGTTAAGCGACCTCGAGCTAGGATAGCGTCGGACGTAAAGCTGTCCATCACATCCCGACTTGAAACAAGCTTCTTCGTCTCCCGGGCCTTTGTCCGCCTCGCCTTCTGCTCGCCGTCCCCATTCTCGGTATTCTTCCTCTTCTTCACCTGGTAGCGATCGGGCTTCGTCTTGTGCCTGGCCTGTCTCTCGAAGGGCGTGGGGTTTGGTTGCCGCCGAGCTGGGGACACGGAATCGCTGCTTCGGGGTCTTTTACTTTGGCGTTTCTCCCGGGATGGTCTCGTGGTCGAGGGTCTGTTCGATGGTCCAGGACGTACCGCGCGGGTTGGCTTCTCGGGGATTATCGAACTATCAAGAGACCCGCCACTGCCGTTCCGAAGGCCACGCCGCAAATGGGGCCTTTCTAGTTGGGCAGCTTCCAGATTGTGAGGCCGCCAGGGAACCTCCATGTCCTGCGGAATCTTGGTTGATGGTTCCCATGCTGGCCGTCTCTGGGTCTTTTCAAGCCACTTTTGAACGTAATCATTACTGCAGCTACCCTTTGAGTCTCTTCGGTCGCCGATGCGGCTAGTCATTTTCTTCTCTCGAGAAGTCGCGGGCTGAACTGGGATGCCGTCTTGGTGGACTTGCTCTGGAAGTGTCCGCCAGGGAACCATCGGTCAAGGGACAAGGGGTCTTTGTCTCCATCTGGCCCATAGAGAGCTGTCAAGGTAGTACGGGTAGGTGTCTTCTGCCAGTCGGTGATGGACCGCGGGGAAGGGCGCAGGCTTCATCAGATCTAGATGTACAGCTTCTGTTCCGTGGTTTCTACGTCACGAGCGGATGGGACCTTCCTGCTATAAACACCGTATTACTCCGCGCTCAAGATCGATCGAGGATAGGTAGTGATCGGGGAAGTAATAGCTCAATTTTATCAGTCAGCCCCTCATCATCGTTACTTCCTTCTCCAGCTTCGCAACCACGAAACCATCTCATCGCACCTTCCGTGACCCCTACTCAAACCGTCGAGTCGGGCATGAATGAATGTACTCCATCCACACAGGGCTCGATAACTCCTGGGTCCGAAAACGGATTGGAATCCACTTAGAGTGAAGCCGACCCCGGAAGGTGCTGACCCTTAACGCTGGGAGGCCGCGCCTTCCCTGGCGCTCTGGTTGTTTCCCATACCACCCACCACTATTACCGATTCCTCGGTCATCTTGCTTTTAGCCCCGCCGTCAGACTGAAAACATCGCCTGTCTCGTCCCCAGTTTCTAATCCCCCATCCACAACGCTCACCCTCTCCCCCCCTTTCTACCTCCCCTCACCCCTCGCGTAACGAGACCCGGAATTCTAAACCTTCGTGTCACCTCCACACTCCACAGGGCGCTCTGGGTAAAAGCAACATCCCTAAGGAATCCTGGCAATCCTGTGCGCCGGACGGCTCGCAGACATCCCTTAGTCCGTCTGGCAATTCTTTATCCTGGTATCCGGGGATATGAATTCTCTGGTTCGCCCGTACGGCTGAGCTGTCGCCCCGTGAAGAGTGCTCCAAGGTAAGGCCGGAAATCCCGTCCCGCTGCACATCCGGGGTAAATGCCGTACCCTGAGGCCGGGAAAAGCCAGCCTTGCTCAATAATCCACTTGGTTCACCCACTCCCACATCATGCCACCCTAGGGGGGGGGAGGAGAAGGGGCAGCGTAACGAGAGAGAGAGAAGGGGGCGCATAAGAGGAGGGTGGATACCAGGGGAGGGAGAGGGGATAAAATGGACAAAAAAAGGCAATCGACCTTCCTTTCCGTCACACCGGCTGTAGATCCGGTATAATTATCCACGGCTATTTAGATTTGTCAGGCAGAGTCGAGACTCAAGAGCAAACGTTCGGACCCCCTCCGTATACATTGCCCGAAGCCAAGCATTTGACAAGGCCTTGGCTTTCCGAGAACGGGAATCTTGGCTTGCTTGCCGATGGCCGAGGAGCCATGGATGGTTGAACGGTGGGCCTATACAGACAGACTCCCTGCCATTTGGTTCGTTGGCCATCTGCCCGCCCCCCTGGCATGCCCCCATCTTGTTTCGTCTGCTCGACAAGGCGGGTTTCCCCTTCTTGGACTCCACAGGACCCACATATCCAAATACACCGGGGGGTCGCTCGGGAGGCCGCGTTAGCGGCCGAGGTGGAGTAAATTGATAAAATCCCCCGACAGGATCGGCTGGCCGAATCGACCACCACCGACGACCCCGAGCCGATTACTCTTGGCGGCTACTCTTTCCGGCAAAGCTTGCTCCAGTGTCCTGCTTATAAGGCTGGTAATGAGCTGACTGCTGTTTCCTCTTGCCTGGACGTCGAGAATGCCTCTGCGGTCACCGCGGAAACACATGGCGTGTCGAATGTCATGATGTGTGCCCCTCCTCGCGCCTCTTGTCTGAGCGACGACTAAGATTGCTGCCGACACACCATGTGAGAAGGAAGAAGAGGTTATTATCCTGCTCCGTGTGACGCCAGTCTCCGAAGCGAGAGTCGCCGGGATGTGTAGGTATATATGCAGGTTCTACGGAGGCTCTAAACGCATATGGTAGCCTGCTCTTCAAGTGACCATATACAAGCAACGTGAGCGCGATATTGGAGGAATTAGATGACTGACCTGTACGACGGCCGGCGTCACCGGTGGTTACAAGGGGGTCCGTCGCACAGCTTGATAGGGAATGTAGAGGCAACTCAACGGAAAGAGAGTTCTCGATGTTTCGGGGAGCGGAGTCATGGGCCCTTCTCGCCCCGTCGTGCCGTCCCAAGTACAAGTATCTCATAACGTACAGGCGTCTTTGCTGTGTTTATGCAGGTAGGTTGCATTCACGGTGGGCGGACATGGCCGTCGTCCGTCCCCTGAAGACTAGCACGAATAGATAAAACGCGATGTCTGTGCGTCCGCATCAGCCTAGCTCGGGTAGCACAAACGACACTCTCGATTTGTCGAGGTCAGCCCAGGCAACCAAGAATTTGAGTCTATCGCGTCGAGTGGGCGGTGCCTATACCCCGGCTCGTTTCACCCACTCGTAGTATCTGTATTAGCGAGTGGTGCGGGAGGGGTCGGGGCAAACATGTTGTTGTTTTGCCGCAAGATAGTTTCGCATGTCCTTGGGATCACCATCGTTTAGGTTGCCACTTATGCTAGGTTTCTGAGCATCAGAGAGGGGAAGAAAGAGGGACAACATTTGAATGATGGCAATGAGGAGGTGGGGCGGGGTTGATTCGAAATCACCCCCTCCCTATAATGTAGGAAGTACTACTCCAACTTCCCATTCCTCTTTCCCCGCATCATCCTGATGGTAGCGAAGGAAGGCGTAGAGGAGGTGGGCGCTACCTATTCGCATTAAGCCACTGTACCATGGTTGTTCTCGTTCGGGAAACACCAGGAATGAATGGACCGGCTGGTATTAGTTACTTGTATTATGTATGCCCGAAAAAGAAAGAAAAAGAAGTAACGACCCGACGTTGACACTGACGGGTGCATATGCAAGCATGCGAGAAACGTCGCCTGCTGCCGCTCCCGCTTCCTTGTTGGCGATCGACTAACGAGGAGGGTCGCCGGTCCCCACCCCATTCCAATTTCAGACCCCAATCCCCACATATATGTGTCGGAGGAAGAGAAAAGAAGGGGGGGCGGAATGGAACGGTGCAGGTGGGAAGGGAAGGAAGGGGGGGTGCGACACGATGTAACAGCCCACGTTTTCTTTGACGCCATTTCTAGAAAGCCGATCGTCAAATTGAAATCGAGTCCGACAAGATGCAACCTTCGACAGCTCATTCTTGCAGCAGTCTGTTCTTTCGGCCCTCACTCTACAACCCATCTATCTTATCAGACGAAGAATCCTGTCCCAGATGGTAGCATCGTCGTCCCCTCCCTACGTATCCATGTATCGTCGCCAAGCTGGAGAGCCCCAGGCCTCAGGGTGGGACGACCCAAGCAGACAGGGGTTGTCAAAGGTATGTACGAAGTACATACTCAGTACATTTATGTATACCTGCTGAAGAAAAACCCGGTATTACCTGTCGGCAAGGTTAAAATGAGTCTCGCTCCAAATTGCTTGGCAAAGCGCCGTGAAAGGCCCGCCACCGTCTCGCATGACTGAGGGAGGGAGGGTCTTCACGTCTAAAATGCCGGCAAAAGTCGGCTAGCCCCTCTTCCACGCTTCGCTTGTGCTCGGACAAACAAGTACAGCGAGTGTAATTACGAGTCTGACAACCTGTCATAGCAAACATTCTACTAGCACGCTAACTGGCGTCAATCGAGAACAGCACAGTACCTTGTCTGCCTTGAGGGCCGCCGATGTTACATCAGAGCGATCCTCGTCTCGTGCTCGTGCTCGCGCAAGTACAAGTACAAGTACAGCCTCTGTCTGGGACAGGCACAGGGCAGAAGACCAAGGAGGGAGAGAGACAAACCATGCAATGCCGCTTCCGGGATGTGTCGGTCCTCCGGTTGTGAATCGAACGCGGTATTGTCCTGGTGCTGGGAACGGCCGGCGAAGCCCCGTTCCCATTGCAATGAGCAACCTGGTTGAGGCCGGGGTCAGCACCACAAATAACAATCATAATCGTGTGGAGCGCATCGTATCGCCGCTGATCCCTACTTGACTTTCCTGGCCAGGCCCCTCCCTCCACTAAATTACAAGCAGATAGATCCCTGGAGTCTCCACGTGGAATCCTCCCCTTGGTATCGGTCTCAGAATATGGAGTACAGGTATTAATATTAAGTTTCCACGGCGTTGCAACTCTGATCGTCTTGACATCCTCGCAGCATGAATACCAGACAGGGGGCCCCTGATAAAGGTGTATGTATGTATAATACCAAGTTCCACCCTCAGAACCGCCCAGTACACTCCTAATACGCCCTCTCCCGCCCCTCATTCACAATATCGCATGTTGGCTCGGAAGTGATCTATGATTGCATCGCGCCCGTGTTTCGTTTTGTACCAAAGTACCATGTCAGTCGTGTCAACCACCTCCTCCCTCCTCCCACGCCCACAAGCACAGGTCAAGACCACGCTCTGCTCTGTAACTTCGCGTCTGCTGGCATGCCCTCTGAGGACCCCGGAGAGCGAGCATGACATCTCAGTCGGAGAAAAGCCGAACATGTAACGTGATTCGCCGCCAGGGCTCTTGGCAACGGGCATAATATCCACCCGCATCCCGGCGGCGGGGGAGGGGAGGGTGCCATTGCCAGTGCCAGAGCCAAGGAGGGATGCAGATGCAGCACCATTACCACCCCTGTCAGTCAGTCTGTCTGTACTCTGTCTGTCTGCCCCGTCCGTACCTTTTCGTAGCGAAGGGGATACGGGATACTTGCATTGCCCGCACAAACACCCGAAGTAGGGCTCAAACAAGATGCCTCTTGTGGCGTGTACGGGCCAGGTAGCCATCGAGCCGGTTGTGTGCTCGCTCTCCTCATCTCTGTGTCTGTTTGATACCTGTTTGGGAGTGAACATACCCTGTCTACCACTCTCATGCTGGTCGAAACATCAATGACCATCATGTACCCTGCCACGAGCCGAATTTGGCTCGCGGCTGCGCCGTCGATCACCCAGAGCGCGCTCAGGTTGCCATCAGAACCTTCGGGGGGAGGGGGACCCTTGCAAGGCCCGTATAGGGTTCGAGATGGACGAAATCACTCGCCTCTCCGCCAAATTGAAGCAGGTTGTCTGGCCCCCCTTCCCCCCTCCTCTCCCTTCATGTCTTCACCAGGAGTCAGCCAGTAGGCTTACAAGGAAACCACAACATATCTCGACCCCCCGACCCTTAATAGTCCCCTTCCTTCCCTTTTTCCCGAAGACTGTTCCCTTTTTGGTCATCTACCCCGTATTAAGCCCGCCAAACTCTCCGTACTTAACGTGCAAGGATCCCAGGCTCTTGTTCCCACCTCTCCCATCTTAACCGCATCTCTCATCTCTACCCCGCTGCTCCCTTTACATCTCCTCTAGTTTATCCAACCCTTCGCCGTGTGAAATTCATCGAATCGCTCCATCTCTCCCC